>PVIC010009073.1:13724-46722 GCA_004025085.1 Thryonomys swinderianus | reverse complement strand
TTTTTTTTTTTTTTGAGACAGGGTCTCACTTTGTAGTTCACGCTGGCCCTGAGCTCACTATGTAGCCCAGGCAAGTCTGGCACTCAGCAATCCTCCTGCCTCTGCCTCCCGAGTGCTGGGATTACAGGCATGAGCCGCCATGCCCGGCCCTCATACATATTCTTCACCAGGAAGAATTTAGCTTCCTTTCCTTTATATAGAGATTTCATTTCTCTTCTGAACTAACCATAATTTCAGTATGCTGTGGAGTGAAATTGGTGAGAATGACTGCCCATTTGTTTTTGTTTCTTTGTTTGTTTTTTTTTGTTGTTGTTGTTGTTTTTGTTTTGTTTTGTTTTTTTTTGCTTTTTGGAGACAGAGTCTTGCTTTGTAGTTCAGGCTGGCCCTGAGCTCACTATGGTGCCCAGGCAAGCCGCCGCGAACTCAGCAATCCTCCCATCTCTGCCTCCCGAGTGCTGGGATTACAGGCGTAAGCCACCACGCCCAGCATTATATGTGGTAACCGGGGATCGAACTCAGGTCCTTACGCTTGCGAGGCAGGCGCCGGAACCACTGAGCTAACCCTCCGGCCCTCTTTGTTTGTTTTTGAGGCAGGGTCTCGCTTTGTAGTTCAGGCTGGCCCTGAGTTCACTATGTAGGCCAGACAAGCCTCGAGCTCAGCAATCCTCCTGCCTCTGCCTCCTGAGTGCTGGGATTACAGGGGTGAAACACCCCATCCAGCACTGTGGTATTGATTGCTGGTTGGTGTGAGTCACCATGCCTGGAATTGTTGTATGTGGTTACTGGGGATAGAACCAGGGACCTTAAATTTGCTAGGCAGGTGCTGGAACCACTGAGCTAGATCTCTGGCCTGCCCATTTGTTTTGATACTTGATTTTGATTTCTCCAGTTTGGATGACTTTGACCCTGAGTCACGTCTGCAATTTTGGAAGAGTTCTTAGAGAAATCTCTAGGGTCTCTAACAACCCCCACTGTTTTATGCCCAGAGATGCAGGTTGCCGGACTGTCAGCCTGGCATTTGGAACAGATTGCTCTGGAAATCCGGCCCAGATCTGCACACCTCAGCCTCACGGAAACCCACAAAGTGCAAAACTGCATTCAGAGACCTGTGACATTTTCACATTTTTATACACTTTTGTGCTGCCCTACAATAAGTTGAATGATTTAAGATCAGAAAACCAAAATCAAGAAGAGCAAAGGGAAAGGGGTTTTACAAACACAGCCAGCCAATGAGAGATTGTAGATTCTGTAATCTCACCTCTTGATGAAGAGCTGGAGGCGGGGGTTGTCTGAGGTCTGAGGCACAGGTATTAAAACCGCCCGAATGCCAATCTGAAAGGTGAAAAGTGCGTAGGAACAACTAAAACATTTGTAATTTAAATGCACTCTGAAGTATCTTGGGACTGCTAGCCCAAACACGAGAAACAATTTTTAGAGTTAACTTAAACACTGAAGATTATTGTCCAAGCATGTAATCTGTTACGTACATAGCTTATAGCATTCAGTGTTAAAGAAAATTAAAATGGGTACCTTAATCTATCAGCCTTATAAGCAGGATTGAGGCAATCCCTTTTTTTTTTTTAAAAAAATCTTTGTTTAGAAATTAAATGGATCATCTGCACAGTAAAATACAGTATCTATGTACTACAGGAAAAGAAATGAAAGCAAATTTCATTCCCTTGAATTTTTATGCAACCTTTATCAGAAAAACAGGCTGAAAAATAATTTGGTTATTCTTACTGTATTTATTTATTACGATAATTCTCTCATGTTTTTCCCCCAGAGGTGCACAGTGTTCAAACTTGAGGCCTCTTATCTTAAATCTGTTATGTCCCACTTGTGTTCATTAAATTTAGTCATTCCTTTATTTTCTTAGTCATAAAGTCCCCGTCTAGACCCTGCCCAAGTAACATGCTTAGATTCATGAAATGTCTCTCTGACTGTTGGCTTCAAGCCCGTCTGAATTTCCCCTAATCCTCCTCTGACCCATGATCCAATCCAGGAGGGATAAATGATCGCAAAAGGCTCTTTTATTCCTTGTGACTTAACAGCACCTGACTCCAAGGGCCTCCGTATCAGGGCCTTGTTTCTGGCCAAGATAGGCCATTTTCAACAGTCTCCTTCACGTGTTACTCATTCTTTTTGCAGGGGTCCATTAAATACCACCCTCTCCCCCCGCTCCATCCCCTATTCTCCGTGTCGGGTCCTTCTGAGCCACGTTTCACTCAGTCTGCAGAGATTCCTGCAGAATGATTTCATGGAAGGGACTTGAAAGAGGTAACGCGGCCCTCTTTCCACACTCTTTTCCTAGATTGATTTCTTTTCACCAGTTCACAGAACAGAGCTTCCTCCTGTTTGCAGAGTTTTCTCACTTGCTTGGTGAAATCTGCGTGCTCATTCTTCTGCCACTCCGCATTCAGGTTCCAATTTACTAGACTCTGTAAAGAATTGAAATCTACAAGGACAATCTCATCGTTCCAACACCGTGTGCTCAACCGTCATCAAACAATGGGTACATTATTTCACATTTGCCTTAAGAATTTGGGTGTGTTTTTTAGAGGCCCTTCACAATGGTTCTTTAAAATAGTACTAACTAATTCTGCAACAATCTCAACTATACCCACACAGTGAAGGCAAGAGAATTGTGGGTTTGCATTTAGTTCTGTTACTTACTGCTGTGTAATTTTGAGAGCTTTCCAAAAATCTTCCAAAGCTCAGTTTCTTCATGCAAGATCTGTTACAAATAAAGCTCATATCTCACATTGTTATTTTGAATGTAGATTAAAATAATGAGCAGGCAATAAACAACCTTTTCTGGTATGTTGTAAATTCTCAGGATTACTGAAGAGTCATCTCAAATGGAATTATCATTTGCAGTTTAATAGTATGCAGAAGTAGTGCCACAGTTGTAACTTGCAATGTGAAAGATCTAAATCTAAATCTCATTTTTAGTAACTTATAGAAGCAGAGGTTGAGTAAACCAGTTACCTTCATTTGTTAAATGTAGCATAAACACATATATCTCAAGGTTCTTACAACAAGGAAGTCAGTTCTCGAGCAGCAAAATATTTCCTAAATGAGGAGTTGTTACATAAAGGGAAGTTATTGAAATAGGAAGTCATTATCAGTATTGTGTGAAAGCAAGAAAAAGCATTGAATGAAAAATGTTTACTCAATTATCTTTTAAGATTATAAAAAGAAGACATTGATACTAATACTGAAAGTAAAAAGAAATAAAACTTCTAAACTTCTTATTGATTTTAGAGCTGAGGCTTTAATATTTTTATTGCATTATGCAATCATTTGACTGTGTCATACGGAGTTTTAAAAGTTGCTCTCTATATATACTGGTACAAATTCTCAATATTTGTGTAATCGTGATGTGTATATACAATGTACCAATAAAGATAAAATGTTTTTAAAAAAGAAAAAAGTTGCTTTATTTCAGCAAATTTATATTTGCCTATCTTAATTTTGATCCTCCGAATCAGTTAGAGCTGAACTTAACTATGAAATCGTCAGATTCTTCTTTCTGCTGTAATGGTGCAAAACATCGCTTAGTCCATCTATACAAATAGCAAACATAGACCAATTTTTCAAATCACATTTTAAGTTCGTTTACAAAGGAACAGCAGCAAGATGGAAAGTGGCGTTTATTGTAGTCAGAAAGCGAGTGGTGCAGCCCTGATCCGTCCATGGGGCTCGAGGTCAGCTGGCCCCTCAGGCCGTGCCTGTCTCCACAGACCTGCCGAGGCCCCTCCCTACTCTCCTTATACATTGTTTCCGCACTTAGCAATTTATTGATATTCCTAGTTACTGTCTTTCTTAACAAACTTGAAAAGAGAAGTTTGTTTTTGTGCGCACACTAAACCTTTTCTCTGGGATGTAGGAATTAATATATATTGTAATATCATAATGCTCATTAATGTTTACGTTAGCCATCTGCATGAACATTGCTGTTTTCTGTTCTCTGGACAAGGAAAGCAAAGGTTAAATCAGCGAGG
This sequence comes from Thryonomys swinderianus, assembly GCA_004025085.1. Classification (NCBI taxonomy): domain Eukaryota; kingdom Metazoa; phylum Chordata; class Mammalia; order Rodentia; family Thryonomyidae; genus Thryonomys; species Thryonomys swinderianus. The sequence goes on along the minus strand of PVIC010009073.1, from coordinate 42,718 downwards.
TTAAATCAGTCCTTCCTGTGGAACTAGTTAGAACGAAAACCACTGTCAATGTCACCGTACCAAGTACCTTAAATTCTCTTTCTGCTTTGCTTTATCCTCCATTGTTTTTTGCTTTTATAAGTCTGTATTTAAGTACAAGTAATTTTGGAAGGGCCTGCATATTATAGTTAGCTTAGTGTTCATCCATTAAAGGAAAAATCCCTGTGGATGGTCAGAGACCTACTAATTATTTATACACATTGAATATTTATAGTTGCTCTAGATCAAATCAATAAAGGAAAAGGAGAAGCAGCATGAGAGGCACGGAGATGACAAGCACTGCTCAGCTCCTGGGGTGACCCCCAGGCACCCCAGGCAAGAGAATGCACAGAGCCTGAATCCTGCTTTCCGAAAGTATTTCCATGCTGCAAATATTTACACTTCTTCTATGCATTGAGTTTACGGAGTGAAAAACTGGGATGGGAAGTAGAGGCTCGAGAAGCTTTTATATGCACTGAGTTTAAACAACAGGTTTGACCTCTCATTGCTTTGTTATGAATTCACTCACTTTTCAAGACAAAACCAGAGGGAAGGTAAATAGGAAGGAGGCATCCAAAAGAAACACAAAAGTGAAGTCAAGGAGCCATGTGTTTGTTCTTTAGGCCAATGTGCATGTATGAAAAAAAAAATCTGGTTTTGAATTTGCATCCTTCATTCCAGCTTTCGAGCTCCTTTCTCAAAGGACTAGTCAGACTCAAAACTTTAAATTATGAAAGTCAGTTCCTCATGAGTTCCTTTTTTGCGTAATAATTCTTGCGGACATATGGAAAATGATTTTTGAGTCATATAAGTCAATATCTGATAAAATGGATTTAGCAGAAACTTTCCAAATATTCACCTTTTGGCTGAGGCTAAGCCTGGAAAATTTAAAACCCAGAAGGAGAATTTCTGAGCAAGTTATGAATGAATAGGTACTAGTTTATTATGGAAATGCAATTGTAACCAAGCACTATAATGTGTCTAGACATACGCAGCTTGGTTGCCAAATATGAAGTGTTCTAGTTTTACAAGAAATCCTCATGGAAAGTGCACAAGATGTTACAAGGTGAGAATTCTACCCGGACCCCATACATACATCTCTCACCCTTAGGAGTTTGTTCCCCTTTTAGAAAGGGTTCTCACAGATAAGCAGGAACTGAAATGTTTTTCCCTGGACATAAAGGTAGTCTGGTGCAAAACGTTAAGGTTTATGGAAACATTTTAAGAATTTTTTAGAGTATCTAGCTTTTTATTAACATTAATTTCTTTAAATATGTTTGCCAAACCCATGGCAGTGTGATGATTTTAAGAGAACAAGGTCAACAATAAACTTAGCAGCTCATTCTCTGTCCTTGACATGTAGTCTGGAAGAGTATCTGGTGATTTTGTAGATTCTCAGAGGTTTAGGGTGAAATCCAAATCGAAGCATTGCTCCCTAGGCCACAAATGTAACTCAGTCATAAAATAATGCCTTAGGAGTAGAAAAGAAACATATTTAAGGGATAAGTGTCTAAGGGCAAATTAAATGCAATTAAATGCTCACCCAGGAAACTTCCTATCCCAATACACAACATCCCATTAATTTTTAGGATACTTCCAAGATGGTAGTCTGTGAGTTTGATTTTCTGCGAATCAGCTTTCTGAGGCAGGGATGATTAATAATTGTGTGTATGTGTGTGTATGTAAGATATCCAACAACCCAGCTCTCTCCCAACTACTTATTTATATAAGTGGTTTTGCAAGACCTGAAAGATGAATTATTCTCCAGTGTTTTCAGACCCACTTCCAGCAGTGGGTCTCCAGAGTCAAATAGAGCTGTCTTCATCACTTTTCCATTGAGACTTCCTTCATCACTAAAAAGAATGATAATCGCCTAATTATAAATTCACTGTTAATATAGCCTTAGAGCTGAGAACATTTCACTCCAGTAGTTAATTTAGTCTGTGGCAAATCCTCACTGTTATTCAATGTCACTTATCACCTGCTGTTTTGTCTTACTGAGAACATCCTGCCTGCCCTGTACTGTCTACAGTACATGGACCTTCTGTGACTTTAATGTAGTTGGAACAAAGGCTCCAAAGTGCTGCTATCGGGAGGAGTTTGGCAACTTGCCTTAGATATATTCAAGCCATTTTGCTGCCTGTCACTCAGCTCTGTGCAGACTGAAGTCAGAGGAGAGGTAAAAAGGGTCTATCAGGCATTTTTTTTTTCTGGGAAGAATATGCTAATAAAGGGCCCTCAGCAGGAAGCAGACTGTGTCTAAAAGAGTTTTGTCAACTCTGAATTAATTTTGTGTGTTAAGAAACATGGGGTGCTTCTTGAGCCGGTCCGTGGTAATTAATCCTTCCTGTTTCTGGAGGAACACAACTGTAATAAATGCGGCCCAGATTTAACAGATGTGTGCACACAATGTCTGCTTTATGAGGAGTAAAACAAAATGATGGGTACAGAACAAAAAATGTTGATTTAAAAAACTAAAACAGTATGGAAAGCACGAAGCTTGGAATTCCCAGAGTTTATGCAAATACAGTCAGGCTTTAAATGCTCACAGACAAAGTGGTTGTAGAAACATCTGTCCATGGGGTTGAATGCCGTGGAGAGACTGAAAAAGACAGATGTTTCTCATTCCTCAGAAAATTGGGTAGAAACAATCGCATGCAGACCTTAGGTATGGGACAAAGTTCGCTAAATCTAGGTGTGGTTGGTTTTGGATTTAAGTAATTAGATGGTAATCTTATTTGGGGATGAATATCTCATTATTTCATTTCTTTATTATTTCACCCAAATTGTACCATCGTGCAAAAGTTTAAATTACATTACCTGTAACTCTGAAAATAAGGCTTGTATAGTGGTTTGAATGCTGTCCGGCTGAACAGGAGAGTTTGACTTTCAAAACAAATCATGCAAATTGTGCTGCTAATGCTGACATTTGATATATTCAAAGGCCAGTTTCACATGAAGGCGAATGAGGGCAGGTTGACATGGTATTCATTAAAACAAATCCATATTGAAGGAAGCTTTTTCAGACTAGGGCTACATCTAGCCCATTAGATCTCCTTTCTCTCTTTCTTCCTCCTCAACCCCTATTTATAGTCTTCTTTAGTTTACTGAGCAACTCCTGCCAATATGGTTAGGAGGCAGGGGGTTTGACACGGCTAAGTTAAAATGAAACAGTGTAGAAAATATCCAGAACTATCACTTTGATAGAGTGTAGTTTTAAAAGATTTTAGCGTTCCTATTTGTCTATGGTAAAGATAGGAGATATTTTCAGTATACATTTATAGTCTCAATAATAAAAATCTTAGGACTAACGTGAAGAATATGCGATAAAGTCTAGGTTGCTCCATGTTGTGGACAGCTTGACATTTAGACCACATGCAAGAAACTAGCAATGTATACCATGCAAAATAGCAACTGCTTTGGATTTTGCCAATGTTATCCATGAAAAAGTTGTTTCAAAATGTCAAGTTTGGTTAACCCTTTACATTCCATATCAGTTTTATGTAGGAGCCTTTTGTGCCAAGGAGTTTCATCTTTCATCCTAAGGTGTTTTTTTTTTTTTGTTTTGTTTTGTTTTTTTTTGCCCCAGACTATCTTGTATGTTCTATAAAAGGCCTCTGATTACCTGTCTTCGCATTACCTGGGAGGTACAGTTAAATGAGTCAATCGTTTTAACTCTTGTTCAGAGCAGTTGGTCTATTTCAGTGAAGCAAAAGGCTGGAAAAAGCTATGATTCTCATGGAAGGAGAAGGGCTGCGAAGCAGACTTGCTCACTTTCTATATATTCATTTCCGAGTCCATTGATGAAACTCTCAGGGAGAGGGTGCAGCCGCCTTGTGGAGAGTGCTGTCCGGGATCACGGCTCTGTAGGGGAGCAGTGACCCCCCTCCAGGGGCAGCTCATTCACTGTCTCCTTCTCCGATTTGATGTTAGATAATTCAAAATGCAATTGTGAGAAGTGCAAAAATATGGACACAGAAAAATCAAATTTCTCAATGAAATGTATTTATGAAAGCAAATTTTATACTTCTGTATCATCTGAGAGTGTTATGTCACTCTCAAAGGCTCTCTTTTATGCACTCAATAAGCATATTCAGAATGTCTACTTTGTGCTTAGAGAAATAATTTGCTAGACACAGGTGACAGAAAAATAAATGAAATTATCACATGCCCTTGAGGAACTCACAGTGCCTTCTTTAGAGAATATACATTTCATTTATCAAGTATAACAAATGATTCAAGATATAGTAAAATAATTTGTATTTTTCCAGCAGAAAAATCTTGGAATAATAACAAATAATTCCAAATAGAAGAGCCCACGTATGTGAGGGCCTGAAATGTCAATGACTTCAAACAATTGTTAAACGTATTTTCTCAAGAACTTACAGCACAAAGGTTTATTCAACACGCACTCTTTACTTAATGGAAAAAAAATTAAAAATCAAATATGGACTCCCATAAATCTTCTTCACACATAATAAGCATGCTAATCCACAAAGGGTGCTCTGGGTCAACGCAATCCCAGATGTAACGCAGAGTCACTGCATTTCATAGAAGTTTTCAGGGAGCCTGGAAATAAAGACGAAAGGTGAAGACTATACAAACATGCAGCGGGAGACAGCAGAAAAAACATGAAAGTCTCCAAAGGAGATAGTGGAAGTCAGTGGATTCTGACTCCTACATATTTACCATACAAACAGCCAGGTTTCGTCTGGGGTTCCCTTGTCTCCCTGTTCACTAGGGAGCTCCCACAGCCTGGCTCGGAACTTAGTTTAGTGATGTTCTTTGTCTTACTGTTGTTTCTAAACCACGGTGTGAATGGATATAATTTGACCAGGACTTTACTTTAAGCAAATCTGAATTTCTAAAAGATCTGCATCCTTGGAAAGTTTCTTCTGGATTATGGTTAGAAAACTTTCAGTGAATGCTCAGTCCTATAAGTCTTGATGAGCACGATTACTAGGGTCAGCCGCCCCAGATGGAGATTGTGATGCTGCTAGTATTTAAGAATCATGGTTTTGGCAAAATGGGGTTTCGCCAAACTATAAATCTTCCTAAAGCATAAAGCAAGATTGAAAGAGTGAAGAGACCACCGAAGGAATAGAAAAAAGTATGGGTAAGCCATACAGCCCACCCTCATGAGGCTGATGTTAAGACACAAGGTGTAGAAGAACTCGTACTCTCAATGGTGAGAAAGTGAGTGGCAACATTTTATTCTGAGGCCAGAGTGGGAAGAGAACATCACTGGATCATTCTGGAAAGAACACACACACACACACACACACACACACACACCCAGATGCAACAGGTATAGGAAGAAATGCTGGATATTGTAAGAGAAATGCAAGTTGAAGTCATCGCGAGCTATCTCTTCACTCCTGTCAGAATGGCTGTTATCAAAAGGGAAATTAGTGCTGGTGAAGACACGAAGGAGGAGGAACTATCAGAGCCTATTGCTGGTGACACGAACCAGGGTGACATCATGGAGGGAGGCATGGATGTGACACGGGACACTCAAGATCTGATCACAGTGGCACTAGACAACCCGACTAACGGGCACATCGCCAAAGGAAATGAGTTTAGTGTGCTGAATTATCTTCACTTATGTGTTTGTTGTCGCCTCTCTTCAAATAGACCCAAGAAGGAATCAATTTAAGTTGTCAGTGGAAAGGAGGTAAAGAAAATTTGGCACATGGGACTGGGGATTTAGCTCAGTGGTTCCAGTGCCTGTCTTGCAAGCACAAGGTCCCGAGTTTGATCCCTGTTACCACATATCACAGTGTTGGGCATGGTGGCTCACACCTGTAATCCCAGCACTTGGGAGGCAGAGGCAAGAGGATTGATGTGAGTTCAAGTCCAGCCTGGGCTACATAGTGAGCTCAGGGTCAGCCTGAACTACAAAGTGAGACCCTGTTTTTTTTTTTTTAAAAGTGGGCTGCAGACACACTGTTATGTGCCTCTCAGTCATATAAAAGCAGGAAATTCTATTTTAACAACAAGAGGAACCTGGGGATATTATGGTGAATAAAATAAACCAGGCACAGAAAGACAAATACCATGTGATCACAAATGTATGTATATGGAATGTAAAACCATTGCTCTCACATAAGTAAAGAGTAAAGTGGGGCTGGAGATTTAGCTCAGTGGCTCTGGCACCTGCCTATCAAGCACAAGGTCCCTGGTTCTATCCCGGTAACCACATAGCACAATACAGGGAATGGTGACTCACACCCACCAAGAATCAGTACCACATACCACAGAGCCAGGCGTGGTGGCTCACGCCTGTCATCCCAGCACTTGGGAGGCAGAGGCAGGAGGATTGCTGAGTTTAAGGCTTGCCTGGGCTACATAGTGAGCTCAGGGCCAGCCTGAACTACAAAGCGAGACCCTGTCTCAAAACAAACAAACAAAAAAGAGTAAGATGAGTGGTGGTTAGCAAAGCCTGAGTGGTCAGGGAGCAGGAGTAAGGTGTTCAAAGAACAGAGAGTTTCACCAGATATGAAGGACGAAATCCAGAGGTCGTTTATGCAATACAGTGACTATATAATTATTATCTATATTTTATATTGTTAAAAATGAAATGAAGTTACCTTTTCAGTGTTCTTCCCACAAACATAGTAACTGTGAAGTAGCAAATATGATAATTAACTAAATTATGGAGCCACAATTTTTACAGTCTATAGCATCAGACTGCATGTAATCAATGCAGAAAATCTGACCTGACAGTTTAACAAAAGCTTAATTAAAGAGAGCAACTATGAGAATGCAACGCCTCACCATCTCGGGCTGCTTTTCCCAAGGAGCTTGTTCTCCTGTCTGGCCCAGAAGAGAGATCCACCAGAAGTCGTGGCAGAACGTGTTTTATTATGATTTATTATTACGGATTATACATGTGTATATCAGAGTCCCATTATGACATTTTCATGTTCCCAAGAATAATCCAGTGGCATTGTACTTTCTCAGTTGGACAAAGTGATTGAAGTTTCCCAACTTCAGGAATCTCTCAGAATGCCAAGTTGGTTCACTGTGCTCTGATCTCATTTACTGAGTGACCCAGGGGTGGTGAAGGTAGTGCAGGAAGAATTGTACTTGGTCAGCAAAATTTCTAGTACAAGACTACGTATGTGCTACCAAAACTCAGAGGGTCCACACCACACCACTGTTCGCTGAAAGGAATTTATCTCCTATCATTTTGGTCCAAGAGTAATCAAAACTGTATGTGGCTTCAGGAAAAAGATGTATCGGCTTAGATTAGCATAACAACATTGATGCTGAGTAACATATAAGCCCTTCTTGTTGCTCTGTCTTAACTCTCTAGATGGTCCTGAAACTTTTGCTAACTTGTTACTTACTGGTCCAAAATGTCATTGAATTCTATAAGCGCTGCAGGAAGCTCAGTCAGAAGGAGGCAAGATTCTAGTCCGGTCTAGACAACTCAGAGACTTACAGAGACACTGTCTCGAAAAAAAATGTTATGGAATTGACAAATCTTCAACAACTTTTGGAATTTTGAAACTCAAGGTTACATTTTCCAAACTATGTAGAGCTAAACATGCTCTGATCAGTGCTAGAAATCAGAAATTTGACATTACCATCACAGTACTTGAGCCTCTGCTTAATGGACTTCAATTTGATTCACAGGTCCCATGAGATTATATTTAGTTTAGATATCTCCCTTTGCCTGTGGGCACTTTATTGGTCTTGGTATTGTACAGCTGGTGATAATGAACAGCATCATGTGAATCTTCAAAATGTTTGAAGATGAACAGGAAAGAGATCTCCTCCTACTTATCGTCAACAAAAGCAATAAGAGTGGTGTTAGGAGGGAGACAGAGTTACTACATCTGTTAAGAGCACTGTGAAAGTTTCTCAGAGCCCAGGGTGGGATCTGTACAGGGTCCCCTAGGCCATGGCATAAGACAATCGTGGTGCGAGGTGTATAGAAATGTGCTTATCTCTCTCCATCCATCGTACTCGATCTGAGATAAAGTGGGCTAAAAGGAAAAGAAATATTAGGGTGTTAAGCATCTCAGATACAAAGTTATGGAAGACTTCAGGAAGGTTTATTTGGAATAATTTTTCAAAATGTGATTCCATATGTGGAAGAAATTTCCCAATTCTTCCTTTTTCCGCCTCCAAACCCAAGCCTCAGCTCACCCTTCTCTAGGATTAATCAACTTGTTCGAGCAATTGAGTACCCGTGGGGCTGGACGTCCCTGGTAATTAAGGTCTATAATGGCAGCTGTTTCGGTGTCTTGGCTTTTAACCTTACACTGGTGGAGAAGCCATCTTGGAAACATCTGGGTGTCTTGTTGAAACAATGGCATGGCTTCTGGAGTAATCTTGTATAATTTCTGGCAAATAGGAGGGTATATTTAAACATTTCTAATGGAGCAAACAATAGTATTTTACAGGGCTCTGATCAGTACTTATCTCTCAGCTGATTATAGGAATCTGGTTGGAAGCGTTCAAAGGGTTTTTAATTCTGAGCCTCTTTATGTCTTCAACCTAGCGATGACACTAATTTCCTGACTGCCTGTGAAAGGAAGCCGAGTTCTGTCCTCAGACGCTGTTTTGTTCCCTGTGTCGTGGCTTTTGTGTATGCAGATGGAGGTGATTAATTCCAGGGACTCTGCCACGTTAAAAAAATAATTTAAATAATTAGCCATGGTAAAGACAACTGTTTCTGTTTAAAGGTCTATAATGCACAAATACACAAGTATACACACACTAAACACATAGATATATACTCACTTTTTTCTGAACTAAAATGATGCTACTGTGTGCTGCTTATGTACCCGTGATATTTCCATATCACAGAGGCTGTTTTTTTGAGTTAATCACTTTTTACTTTTGTTTAATATTTACTGATCAGGGAAAAGGCAATGATCATTCAACAGGTGTGAAGTGAATAAAAAGTGCTATAAAAGCAGAAAGACCAGGTTACACCCCACGTCTGGCCCTCACACATCAAGATGATTGTTTTTGAAGAGTAAAATTTCTCTTAAGATAATATAGCATTTGTTTGTTCTTTAGTTGGTAACAAAAAAAGAAAAACTCAGAGAATGCTCTACATCTGACAGCTTCCTTTTAACAAGAAAATGGCCTCCGTTGACCTTTAGGCAGTCGTCTGTAACTGCACTTCTTTTATATTAGTATTTTGCCTTCTGGAGTATTTGTTTAATGAAAATTGTATGGCAAACCGCATGCTGCGGTTGAGCAGTATGGCAGGCAGGCATTTGTTTGTTCCTGCTGCTCGCACCCAAGCTCCCCACGACCCAGGCAGCATTGTTGTCCTGCTGAGAATCTCCCTGCAGTGGAGGCCGGGAGAAGCAGCCTCCTGAGACGGCACCCAGGTGGCTTTGCTCTGCGACTGTGCACCTGCGATCCAGGTTGAAGAAGGAGCCCTAGGCCCGCGGGTCATTTCCTGGCTCCAGCGACTCCAGTCCTGGAGCTCAGGAAACCGACCTCCAGCATCAAGGGAGCCCACGGTGATCAAGCACAGGAGCTGCTGTCTGTGGACCAGGGTAAACTCTCAGCTGGGTACAAATCACGATTATGTCCTCCCCACTGGCTGAACTTCACACTGAGTCTTTGATTTTCTGATACCTTTCTAGTAACTAAATTCATTTTCTTGAGAGACCTAGATTAGCTAGATTAAAGTTTGGGATTCATTATTTCCAAAAAGGCCACTGTGCTGTTGATACACTTTGGTACAAATATAGGAAGAAATGACCTATCTTAAGAGAATTGCCTATCAGCCCAGAGTCTTATAAGTGATTTTTTAAATTATTTCTGCTGTGAATTAGTAAAAAATCAGTACAGTGAGGCAGGCAGGAAACAGAAAAGTTAGAAATAAAACCTTTCAGACATTCTAGGAACCTTAGGCAACTTAGCAAAACAAAGTCTTATAATTTACCTTAGTGGTGTCATGGAGCGCTTAGGAGCTGGCTGAGAGCTGTGTAAAAAGAAAGTTCTGGTCCAGAGTTGGCTACATACGTACCCAGATGTGGTGCGTGTCTTCCCTTCAGAAAAGTGGCCGGTGTGCTGTGCGCCCTGTGAGCCTTAACCTGTGAGCTCTGTGGCATCAGTTTAACAGGAAACCTATTCAATTTGCGCACATCTGAAATGGATCTCATCCTACAGGTGAAATAAGCTCTGTGTTTTCTGACAATCCTCTACAAACCCCCTCCCCCAAAAAAAGACTACAAGGGGCCTAACAAAAGAAATTGCATAGTAGGGTCTTGAAACAACTATGAAATTCAAAGTTGAATCCCAGAGTCGATTGTTGTATTTTTTCCTATTTATCCAGCAGGTTTTGAAATTCTTTAGTATCCAAATTGCCTGTGTAAGAATTTTGGATCCAGGAATCTAAGAAAAGCATTAGGCAGCCCCAGATGAGGGAGTTGAAATGACTTCTTCTATTTTGGGTCAAATATTTTTTTCAAAGCATTGCTATTTATTCTCTTCCTTCTGATTAGATCCGCACAGCAGAGACTTTCAGTGAAAAAGCGAGGGAGGACTTTAAAATACCTTCCACCCTTTGTGATGCTTTCAGAGGTCAGGTGTCCAGTCATTAAGAATGACTCCAGGAAGTCGGTGGATATTTTTAACTTGTGGCGAACACAAGAGGGCAGCTCAAAGACTTCCGCTCTGAGGCTGCGTGTGCACATGCGCAGAATGTGGGCGAGGAGAGAGGGAATTTGAAAAGTTTTCTTGTACCCTTGTTGAAGTATAACGATTTCCTTGGTTTATGTTAAAATAACCCAAAATACTAAGAAGCCACCATACACAGGAGTGCATGTTTAAAAAATACTAGATTTTTTAGGTCTTTAGTATACAAAGTGAAAATAACTGACACAAGATGTGTTTTCCCCAATTTTTGTTCCTAGAGATTCCTCACTGTATTTTCAGTTTGAAATGAGTAGTAAAACTTATTTTTCTGAATATTCCAATCATCTCTATTTCTTTGATGTTTCAGAGTTTTTCAAATACATTCATGTATAATAAAATATTGTTTAGTTTTCATAATAACCCCACAACTTAATCAGTATTTCATGACTATATTTTTTCACTCTAGGGAATTTAAGATAGAGAAGTTGTTTACAATTTTGAATTAGAGAAATACTGACTTGGCTTTGAATTTTGACTATTTGTCACGATTGCTGCGTGGTATAAATAGATTGTCTACAGAAGCACTCAGAAACATTTCATGAGCCACTATTATGTGCAGCAACTCAATGAGCAAAGGACTGGACTGGGGGTTCAGATGAGATCTGCATATGGGGGGCTGGGGACCCGCTTCCCCTTCACTCCACAGTGCCCACCCAGGGGCCCAGTCTGCAGTGCACACAGTTTTGTTACTACAGAGCACAAAGCATATTTTCAGAATCATAATAACATTTTAGAGATTGTATTTCACCTCCTTTTTATTGAATTTTATTTTAAAAGGTTTCATTTAAAATTTAGTCTTTGGAAAATTAAAAAAGCAACCTGGAAATAAAATCACCCACTCTGTCATTACTGTTATGTTATGGCTGTCCATTGGGGGTTTGTTCCACTCATCGTGCAAAGGGTCAGAATCAGGGGCAGCAGGCTGAGCCCCCGTTTTGGGGACCTTTCTTGCTTTGTGTTTATCCGTTTTCAGAGACTCCGGATCTCCCCACTCTGCTGTCCACACCTGAAGCGCCCCCCTCTGCCGTCTGCGGCTCTGCACCAGGTTGGGATTTGGCTGTACTTAGCTTCCCTGCCCTGAGCCAGTCTCAGTGCATCCGAAAAGGCTTCTGTTTGTCTTAGTCTCAACCTTCAGCGAGCTGCAATCTCAGAGGTGCTGTGTGAACGAAGCAGGACAGCTCCCCGCTAGCTTGTGCTTTGTGATAAGGCTGAAGAAAACCTCTCTCACCGAAAGTGCCCTTGTGTACCAAGCACATGTTATATATTACGTGTCTTTGGTGGGATTTATGAGTACATGACAGTGCATCCATGATTATCTCTTTCCTGTCTGTAAAGTGCTGTGTCATATTTACACCTTACAGATTTTATTTGTGGGTGCATCACAAGGCACACTATTTTAATAATGGCTTTAGGAGAAAAAAACAAATCAGCTGTTACTCCAAAAGCTTCTGATAGACGATATTTTCACCTGGAAATCTACTTACTTTAGGATGAGAAATGTGCACAAGGGGGAGTCATGAATTTCCTAAAGACTCTTAAGGAGTACGATAGAGGAAGTTTAGTTTGTTGTCCAGATATCTAGGCCTATGTAGTAGACCCTGACTAGAATTGTTACAGTTTAATATGGAAGTTGGCATATTCTTGATGCAAAGGGCAAAACAAGGTGTGATTGAAGATTGATGATCACCTTGGCTATAAGTACCTGCACATGTCATTACAGTCAGAAGAAGCCACCGACAGTACAAAACCAAGCACTGCTGTGGTCTGGTTAAATTTTATTTACAGCCGGGCGTGGTGGCTCACACCTGTCATCCCAGCACTCAGGAGGCAGAGACAGGAGGATTGCTGAGTTCGAGGCTTGCCTGCACTACATAGTGAGCTCAGAGCTAGCCTGAACTACAAAGCGAGACCCTGTCTCAAAAAAAAAAAAAAATTATTTACAAACAGATGGGACCCAAGGTTGGGAGCACAGAGTGGGGTCTGTGGAGCTCAGGTCGAATATCCTACGCCTAACCAGGAAGAGCATCTCCCATGCTCTCTGGACTCTTCTGAGTGGGGAAGCAGAGACAGAGCCCTCATGGCCTAATCTTGGTGCTCAGCGCTGTCTACCTACAACTCAGCTGTGAGCCGGGCATGGCACTGATACTGGGTGACCCTCAGCTGCTTTTCTTTCTTTGGACTGTGCTGAGGCACACCCCAGCTACACTGGTGTCACCCCTAAAGAGTGACAAGGGCCAGACGGAGACAGCAACACTGTCCCCCAACTACACTCTGGTTTCGGAAGAATGTCCATTTGATCCTAATGTTCTGAGAGAATTTCATGAATCTGTTCCTCTTGACCTTTGTTGAGTTTCTATTGCATTTATGACTCAGCCATCCACAAATCGTCTTTCATTTTCTTTCCAGTAACTTTCATCTAACTAATCTCTTCATAGAAACTGATGTCTCTCTCCTCAATTCGAACCACCCATGGTTCCGATAGACCGAGGGCCTGGGCCTCGGTGGTTCAGCTCTCAAAACAGGTGGTTCATGGTCTGCACTGTTCACTCAGCCATCGAAGGCTAAGGTCTGGGGCCTGCACACCTGGATCTGTCTTCCCCTTGAAGGAGCCCAGGCCGGCCCTTGGGGGGGGGGGGTTGGACAGAAGCTCACGAGAGCAGAAGCCCGAGTGCCCCTTGGGGACAGCTCCCCCTCGAAGGGCGGCTCTGAAAAGAAAATGGAGAAAGAAAACACAGAACCATCAAGGGCTCCAAGAGCTGTCAGGAAAGACGGTTCTATGAAGAGCAGGTAAGGACCCGAGCAAGCACATGGACTTGTCCCGACAGCTGTGTGGCTTCCGAATCTCTCCATAGCCGAGGCTTTTCTCTGGGCCGATTCCACAGCCAAAAGGGACAAGTCTCACATTCATAGCTGGCAGAATCTTGAAATAATTTGTGCTAGTGATAAGAAGCTGTATACAACATGGCCACTGAATCTTGGAACAGGCATTTTTATTTTTTTCTTTATTTACAACTTGAATTTATACTTCAGAATTTCTGCTTACATCTATCAACCCAAGTATTACAATGGTACATGTTTATTTGCTGAAAATGAGAGACAAAAATCATCTACAGCAATGTAGCACAAACATTTTCAGACCCTGATAGAAATCCTGAATTAGTGGTGTGTTCTTTAAAATTTTGCATGTTTTTCAAAACTGCATTTTCTAATGAGAGAAGATATTGAACATAGCCTATGTCACTCTGCACTTGTTAATTTAACTTGGATTCTGTATTTCATAACTTCCTTCAAAACTTGAAATAGGGATTTTATAACTATAAGCCACATAATTTTAAATCATTAAAAGCTACTCATAAAAAGGTATGATTCAGTTACCAAAGCTAAGTATTAAACAGTACTCCAACCTATAGTTACTAGTAATATATACCCAATCTATGTCTCATGTTACAATATTCATTTTTGAAGGATAATTAACATTTCACTATTCAATATATATTAATATTAATAAGATGACTACAATATAAACATATGTATCGTTTTGTCTTTAATTTGTCTGGCGTTGTAACATGATACATACATTTTCTCACTTGCATCATAAAGTGAAAATTTTGTCAATTCAAATAGCTGACTTGTTTTTTAAATAATGCTATTCAGTAGAAAAGGCTGATATAATATGTAAGACCAAAGCCATTTACCTGTTGTTTTCCTTTGCATTCCTTTGTCTGGTTTGTTTCATATTTTTGATAACTCCCACTGGTGTCTTTTCTTATTTGTCTGATATTTCCTTCAAATTATATTTGTATACAATCATGTTAAAATAATTTTTGTTGACATAATCTTGTTTCAAGTGGCACATGTGAAGTACAGTTCCATAGCAAAATATACGTGTTTTTATTTCAAAATTCACTTGAAGTGCTCTAACTGTAATATCTTTCATTTGCTTTAAAGGGCTTACTCACTCCAGGGAAATGATACTTGCAGCAGATTAATTGTTATATACTGCATCGTGAGTAGAAAAATACAATTGAAATTCCAGAGCCACTGCTGGTTGGTTGAGAGAACTCCAAAGACATCAGAGTATCTTTTGTGTACAACCCTGAGCTATACAATGGCGGCCTCTTGAGCACGTGCCTCTACCTATGAGCTCTGCTCCTGCCTAGAGCTTTATTACAGCTGATGCCAAGTTGAATGGAGTTTAATGTGAGGAAAACAAACCCTTGACTCTCCAATCCCCCAGACTGTTGTCCTTCCAGGATGCAAGTCCCTGTTCTTGGCACTTCCGTTTGCAGTGTGCTACAGCTGATTGCTTCTTGCTTCCTTGACTTTCTGGAAACCTGGGAGTCCTTCTGGAACCTTCCATTCCTCTCCCCTCTGCGGAACCACAGGCCAGCTCTTCTTCCTATTTCTTTGTTTTGTGTCCTTCAGCCTGAGACTCTTGAGCCCATCTGAATCACCTCTGAAGACGAGGATTGACCGTGGCCCCTCTTCAGAGAACATTCTGTGCGTCATGTTGTACGTAGGGTGTCCTGAAATCTTTCCGTGCACCCACTGGCCAGCTCTCCCACCGGCTCCTGGTGCTCAATCACATGTGAAACCAGCACTGAAAGCATTCCAGTTCCTCCAGGGAAAGGAGCCCTTACAGAACTATGACAATTTACCTATTAATTATTCACTCATGTTGGCCCACATTTATAGTATGTAATGATTATATTTATTGTGAAAAAATAATGCGTGTACATAACATCTCTTCATCCTATTGTTTCCCCTGCCTCTACCTCCTCTTTCCAAGAGTTATTGTCATTTCTGTAGTAAAATAAAAATTTTTGAGTCAATTTATGAACTGATTTCACTTAAATGGCTTCAAATAGTAGGGTTTCCTGGAGAATTGGTTTTATCTGTTAGGTGCCAAGACTGGATCAGAACACACCACTACACGCAGTCACAAGCAGCTGGAATGAAGCATTCTTTTTAGGTATGCACCACGGGCCTTAGATTTTGATTCTTCTGAAATCATAACCTGTAGAAAGTTTATCCTCCAACACCCTCTGAGAGCTCCCACCTCGCCTGTTCAGTGACCATTACTGTGATCGCCAGTGATGCCCTGGAAACAAAGCAGGGAGAACCGGACCCTTGTGGGTGCAGAGGAGTTAGAAGCAGCAGGTAGGTGTATACAAGGAGTTTTTGAAAATAATAAAGCTGACCACATGTTCACCTGTTGTTACTATTACCATTGTTGGGTACTGCTATACTGGACCCATGATCAAATTCTCCTGGAGAGAAGGGAAATTCTGTTAATGTGAGATCAAAACGAGTCATGGCCTGAGCTAGATTTTTACTTTACTTGCATATCTTTGAACTTTAAGCCCCTTTGTAACATTATTTTGTAGTTGAAAATTAATTTAGAGAGTTCATTATTACACAGCTCTGATCTAAATAGAAACATCTAGGTGCTTGTGACTGAATTTAGCTCCCTGTGGCTGAAGGAGGGCATAGCTTCTGTATTCAAAGAGCTCTACATGTCCACATTTAATCAATGTACTTGAAACAAACAAGGCTGGCAGAGTGGTAGTAAAGTCTAAAGCACAGGATACAGCTTGCATAACAGAGTTTCTGTTTTGTTTAAATCTTGAAATGATGAGAAGACCAGGAGCTATGAGGTGTGATACTTCTGTTTGGAAAGTGTGGATTTTAGTTAATGTATGAAATAGTTCCATAAACTAAATGTCTTTAAAATGAAAATATTCACTTTTTATTTAATTTTTAACATATTTGAAAGCTATGTTATAAAATGCCATTAAGAATAATGAAAGGTTTCCTATGTGGTGTGATTTAGTAGTTGTTTAAATTATACCTTTTTTCAAATAAAAGTTATAAGAATCCATTGCTAATTACTCGGTAATTATTTATCCAATGTCACATTATTATTGTATACAAAGGATCAATCTCTAGTCAGCTGGGTAGGTACAGAAGTTGTGAACATGGGCCAGGGATTTACCTCAGTGGTTCTGGTGTCTGCCTTGAAAGCTTAAGGTCGCGAGTTTGATCCCTGGTAACCACATACCACAATGCCAGGCGTGGAGGCTCATGCCCATAATCCCAGCACTCAGTACCATGCACCACAGTGCCGGGCATGGTGGCTTATGCCTGTAATCCCAGCACTCAGTACTGCATACCACAATGCTGGGCATGATGGCTCACACCTGTCATCCCAGCACTCAGGAGGCAGAGGCAGGAGGATTGCTGAGTTCCAGGCTTGCCTGGGCTACATAGTGAGCTCAGGGCCAGCCTGAACTACAAAGTGAGATCCTAGCTTAAAAAAAAAAAAACAGTTGTGAACATAATCATTGTGCTGTTTTACCTTTTTAAAATGTTTACTATGGTTAATTTACTACAGTTAATATATATACATAGTATATTTTGGTATAGCAATGTACCTCTGTGGAGTGCTAGGCATCCCTCTATTTCTTTCTGCCCACTGTTTTCCAAAGCAGTACTGAAAGTAGATGATGTAGACTGGGCTGCATAGTGAAGAGATTGGCATTGGCAAGAGACACTGAAGAAGGTCAGCAGAGATATGGGGATTAAGTATATATAGGATAGTTAAATAGCACAGCAGATGTGCCTAAAACTTTTCCAGTGTCTCTTCATTTTCAGGAACACTCTGTCCTAGTCTCTCTGCCTCTCAGAGAACCATGAAGCAAGTCACAGTCTGTGTAGAAATGATGGTGTCCCTTCAGGGCCTGAATATCCCCCCACTGTGCCCACAGCTAGATGAAAACAGATGGTCCACTGGAGGAGTCCGGAGTGGGCTTTGGCGTCAGGGAAGATGCTGTGACACTGCTCTTCTGCTCGCCAGAAATGGCTTTGGAACCCACAGGGGGACTGCTGTTCATCAGTGAGAGCCACTAAGACTTCAGCGTGGACGATCCCTGTGGTTCGGCCCAGCTACCGTGGCCAGAGCAGCCACCTCTGGACAGACAAGAAGCTGGCAGACCGTGGAGAGGAACAGGAAAGAGCGTAGCCTGTCAGGGAAACCCCATGGGGCAGTGGGCGTGCTGGGAGCTCGGAGGGAGGTCCGCGGCCCGACACAGCCCCTCCGCCCCGCACAAAGCAGACTAGCCTCCTAGTCAGCTTTATCAAGAAACATCTTTCATTTGCATGTACAAGTGGTTTACTTTATTGGCTTTTCCTCTAGCTCCTAATTTCCTTCAGGTTAAAGACCCTTCATCCCCTTTGCATGTATCTATGCTCCCAACACTTAAGACGTTTGCCCGTGGGCATCTGTTTACACACGAAAGTGCGCCGCTCTCCAGTCGCACAGTGGAAGGGGCCGTGGGACGAGCCCTGTGCGGCCGAGAGGAGGTTCGATGGTGACGTGAGACTTCATGGGGCGAAGAGAGCAGCATGATGGCAGATGCGAGGACCGGCGTGCCAGGGCGCTCCCTGCCAGCCAGGAGGCGAGGCCGGGCAGAAGCGCTCCGGCCGGAGCCCTGAGCGCTGAGGTAACGGGGACACCTAAGCTGACCGGGAGAAGGCAACGAAGATGGAGACTGAGGATGGGCCAGAGTCGTGCTGCCGTGATGCGGGCATGCACCGAGCACGGGGACCCGCTGTCTGATCTGGAGGAAGATGCCAGAAGGTCAGAGCCGGGCGGAGGAAGCTCTGTCTCTAGGAGACTCCGCAGTGCTTTCCACAGCGTCTCTGCTGATTTCTGCTCCCACCACAGTGGAGAAGTCTCTCCCCTCCCCGCGGTCTCTCCCACCCTTGTTATTGTTGGATTTCTTGATGACAGCTGTTCTTTCTCAAGCATGGTGACTCACACCATGGTTTGCCCGAATCACCAATTGCAGGGCAGATAATAGTGTATCTATTTGCTTCAGTGAATCTACCAATGGGAAAACAAGTTTTAATGCCTTTGTTCGCATTTAAAATTGGTATTTTACCAATCCAGGAGTTTCTTACCTGACGTCTCCGTCGTACATGTAACTATCAGCTCTACCCTCACGATTCCCAGAGGTCCTTCGCGGTCCGGATTCCGGCCGCAGAGGCTCCAGGCTCCCTCCCTGCTGCCCTCTCTCAGCGCTGTCCGCTTCCCGTGCGCACAGAGGAGCGGCGTGAGGCCCACAGCCGAGGCGCCTGGCCCGCCCTGGGGACTCCTCCACAGCAGGCCTGGTCTTGTCAGGGTCACAGGCTTCGGCATGAGCCCGACAGGACCCCTGCCCCACAGCGCTTGGCCAGATCTCCCCAGACAAGCGCCTGAGCCCTGCGGGTGGCCGTTTCTCACCTGAGAAATCACTTTATTCAATAATGTTGTTAATAACTAATTTGGAGATGGACGCACAATTAACTAGCTATTTGTCTTGGTGAATTCAGAAAACTTTCTCAGTCAGTCCACTTTGCTCCACAGCAGGAAACAGCTTCACTGTACTGTGGTCAACTTGTGCCGTCACACACCTGCAGAAGTGCGTAGTATCGCACACTTGCTATAGGCACCTACACTCGCAAGCCTGAAGCTCGAGCTACCAATGCAAGCTTTGATGCAGGACTTGCTTAGGCGTCGGTGAGGCCTCTGCACTGAGACCCCCGAGTTCAGGTCAGGCCTGCAGGGGTCTCCTCTCCCATGCTGCCCTAGGAACCTCGACTGAGGTCTCTCAGCCTCACCAGCACACTTGTACTCATATTTCTCTTCGCTGCATAGCTGGCCTCTGGCCATACCTCTCTCAATTAGTTTCCTACTGGGTTTGACCACTCTCTGCCTGGCTCTCTGACTTCATTCCTGACCAAGCCCCACTTGATCTGTTTCTCTTGGCATCTGCTCCCATGGAAAAGTATAACTAACATCCAGAAAGATCGCTCCATTTATAAAAAGAGAGTGACAAAGACTAGTTTAATAACTTGCTCGAAGGAAGTTTATGCTATAACGTAAACATCACAGTGATGATGACTGGTGTGAAACAATTTTACAATTCTGTTCTGGGAATCCAATCTTTCTACCTTTGGAGAAAACAAGAAGAGATTAAGGTTGAGTCGAGAGCCCTGTGTGCTAATCAGTAGTGCGCAGAACCCTGCACAACCCGTGGTTTCAACTTGAGATCGTTTATTGAGCACCTATTCCACACAAGGCCCTAAGGCTAAAAAGTCAAGTGAAGTGATTTCATTCTTGGAATAGATTTTCTATTGTGCAGAAAACCCTGTGCTGCACAAATGACTTCTAAGATGCAAAGAGCTCGTGATTTGTATCATGAGAAATCTCACTCCTTAGGAATACAGAACTAGTTAATCAGCAGGATCCATCAGTGTCTAGAGATGGCGCCTCCTCTCTTGGTAGATTCCAAGGCCAGATACAGAGCTGCCCTAAGGGCACCGGGCAGGGGCAGGGACGGGCCGGCACTGGGCAGGATCTCTGAATTCCTCCTCCTCGGAAATTCACTTTCATCCCAAACATCCCTCCATGGGGAGCGGTAGGCGCCAAGCCAGTGGGTTGTCCATAGCGAAACTTCTCCATTTAAAGCGTGACTGCACAGCGAATTCATCCGCGCTGCTTACACCGAGGCCGTCCTGAATGTGAATGGTCTGCGAAGAAAGCCTCGGGGAGGTCAGCAGCGAGGAGCGAAGGGCGGAGCGGAGACAAAGGGGCAGAAGAGCCCGGTGGGACCGGGTTTCCCGGGCTGGAGGGCTCCTCTCGGAGCCGGGCGCGCGGCGCGTCTTCCTCACCCCGTCTGGGTCCTGCCGACAGGGGCGCCCCGCGGCGCGGACGCTTCAGGCCCTGCGGACCGTCCTGGGCGGCGCCTTCCCGGGGCCGCCCGTCCCGCCGTCCGTCTGCATTTGCCCTCCTCCCTTCTCCGCTCTCCCAGCCACTGCGGCGAGGTCTCCTCCTGTTTTTGTGAGGCCAAATCAGCAGCTGCGCCAACACACTCACCAAACACTCCCTTGTCGTTGTGCACGCGGGGCCACGATTGCAAACTCCACGCCGTGGCGGCTGCTGGCCCGAGGAGGGTGGCTGGTGAGGTCGCTCGTCAGGACGGGCCCGGCTGAGAGCTCCGCTGCCCACGCCGCAGAGAGGGCCCAAAGCCTTGAGTCTATTAATGTTACCTTTTGTTAAAGTTAATACTTTGTCACTGTGCAGATGTGATTAAGCTCAAGATCTTGAGATGGGAAGATGGTACCCGATATGGGAGGCGGGCTGGCATGGTGTCCCCTCTGAGAGAGCCAGAGACACGCAGCCCACAGGAGGTGGTGTCCTGAGATTTCCTCGGCACCTCCGGGAGAACAGCTGTCCAGCCGATTCCAGGACTTCAGCCCAGTGGCACCAACTTTGGCCTTTAGACAGTGGGAAAATAAATTTGTTTTGTTTTTTTAACAACCGAGTTTCGGTGACTGGTTACAGAAGCCCTGGAAAACGCAGTGTGCTCTGTGACCTAAGCATTGGTTCATGGAGCAGAAGTTAAAGCAGGTCCTTCTGATTGTAGAGGGCGCCCCGAGGGACTCGGGCACTGGGCTCCAAAAGAGAGGACACATTTCCCATTTCTGCTGTGATGTGGAAGCGTTTCTGGATTAATCTTGAGTACAACGACTGCCTGAGGAAGCAACCCACCAGAAGACCTGGAAGCATCAGAGATACGATGGGAAGCACGTGTATGCTGCTCCTGAGAGTAATCCCTGGCCATTTGTATATAAATCATGAAAATAAATAAAGCACAAAGCACTTAAATTAGTGTAATTTGCAGAGAGAGAGAGAGAGAGAGAGAGAGAGAGAGGAAGGAAGGAAGGAAGGAAGGGAGGGAGGGAGGGAGGGAGGGAGGGAGGGAGGGAGGAAGGAAGGAAGGAAGGAAGGAAGGAAGGAAGGAAGGGAAGGAAGGGAGGGAGGAAGAAAAGAAAGAAAGGGGGAGAGAGGGAGGGAAGAAAGGAAGGAAAGAAGAAAGGAAAGAAGGAGAGAATGAAAAGTGCTTCAAAGAAATGCCAGTCACCTTCAATTCAACACGGAGAGAACTGTCTTCAGTCAGTATCATAATTTACTACAGACTCTAGGGCAGCACAGCCAGGGCCCAGGGGACAATCCCTCTGTCTCTGAGGACTTTGAAAGGAAATGATTCAGAAATATTTACAAGTACTTTAAGTGCAGAAGGTTAAGGAAAGAACAATAAGAGAAAGTAATGAGTCCCTTTGCTGCTCTCTTCTCCCACTGGAGGTCCTGAGCCTGTGCTGGAGGAGGGCCTTCCGCACTGCGGGGAGCCAGGCTCGGGGCCAGAGCAGCCTCGACGTGCGCCCCGCCCCCGGCCTTCGGAGCTCCTATGGGAAACCAAGCAGTGCAAGTCCGCCTGTTAGTGGAGGACCTGAGGGACAGCTGTGTGCAGACAGTAACTGCGCAGTGATCGTCAGTCCAGGTCAGGGGCGGAGCTGCTCGCACTTGGTGTTCTCAGGGCTGGCGGCCAAGTCAGAGGCTGATCTCTGAAGGCAGGTTCAGCGTCGGGGTCCCAGGGACACGGAAGCTCTCACGCTCAGTGCTACAGGCTGAATTATGCCCTAAGAGCCACAGGGAGAAGCAAAGGCCAGAAAACCAGCACTGGACCTAGGCTCTGTCACTACCGTGGACTCCCAGCCCCACAGCTTTGAGAAATGAGTGTCCAAGCTATGGTGCATTAGGGCAGCCAGAGCTAAGCTGGCTGGGTGGCGTTGCGGGCAGAGGAGAGGAAGGGCGGCTTCTTGTGTTTCGTGCACCTGTCTCTCGCTGTGGGATCCGTGCAGGAGCATCTTTGAGATCCTGGTGTTAAACACCGCAAAACTGTGGGCGCCATGAACAGGCAAGAGTCTCCACAGAAGTGTCATCCCAGGTGCTGACTGTATTTGAGGCCGAGTGCAGATCAAGCACGGGTGTGATATAACTCAGGGGGGGACACCCATCTTTGGGCAACACCTTTACTTCCGCGTGCTCAGAGGTATCGGACAAGGCTCACGGGGGACTGTCAGGAACAGCGCGACTGGAATTTAGTAGGACTTGCTCAACTCCCACTGCACAGCCTGGATGTTGGTCTCAGACATACATAGCAACGGGCGGTGGAGCGGATCAGCCTCTCCACAGCTCGGCCTTGGGAGCCACGTTTGCCGAAGGGAGGCTGTAATTCCTGAGACTGCCGAGAAGCCGGACGATGGCCTCTGCCCCGGCCTCGGCTTCGATCAGGGGCAGCCCCTTGGGCCTGCTCGTGTTATGGGGTCCCTCCTGCTAAACCCCCCCTGGGAAATAAGTGCGCACCCCTGAACAAGAAGTGCAGCAGCTCCTGTTCTGTCACTAGCTCCCTCCACGCTCACAACGTCCAGGAAACCAACCCTGGGAATCCCAGGAAGAAACCCACAACCCCCATCCCCCTTTCCCCGGGGAGCCCTTTAGTTTTCAGCAGTTGGAAATGTACTTCATTTAAAGATATGAGCAACGTAAGCACCGCACTGTGGTTCAGAAAAATCAAACGTGGTGAATGTCCACTTTAATTTCCTATTATGCACATGAAAGGCCGAGCTTCATATAGGCACGCTGCATCAAAAACCCTAACATCTTGTGATGAAAAGTAGGCTATGCGTCTGTTAAAAATTTCATTAAATCCGTGAAGCTTGGGCGAAGAGTGGAGGTGGGACCCGAGAGGGCTGCCGGCGGGGGGGGGGGGGGTCATTTTTGCACAGTTGCATCTAGATAAGAAAGAGAGAACTGTTGGGCATGTTCTGTACTTGAAAGACACTGGTAAGCTTGGGAGCAGATTTCAGAAACAAAAATACTCCCTAATTCTCCTGTCCTTCCCTGCTTAATGGCTATGAGAAAAAACAACAGCCGAAAAAGAAGTTGTTTAACGCCGAGAATTAGTGAGAGCAATCCTTTTGCAGGGAACTCAAAGAGGTTCCTTTTTGAAATCACAGTTTCCGCTTCGAGCTCAGTCTTACCTGAGTCACTTGGGAAGTATCTCAGCTCACAGGTTGGTCACTCGTTACTCTAAGGATTTGACTGGCCAGCTACCGCATGCCAGATGGCGAACAGATACTGTACTGGGTGGCAGGAGATGCGTGAGGAGGATGAAGGGCCTGCGTTGGAGGGTGCAGGAGAGACCTGTCTGTGAGAGGGGCCAGCGCAAGGAGAGGGTGAGGTTCCTGAGCAGAGCACACGGTGACCGGGTGGAGGGAGGACGTGAGCGCGCTTGGATATGAACGGGAGATGTGGCTTCACACAGGAGGAAGTTTTCCAGGAAAGTCTTGGTTTAGGAGACAGAGAAGGACATTCAGGATAAGGGTGACCCTGGTCAGCAGGATCCTGTGTCTGAGGACAGCAGAGGAAGACGTGCACGTGGTGGGGCTGAGTTCCCGGTGACAGCGCTGAGCATCATAACAGCAGGGTTCATGGGGTGGGAGGCCCCGTAGGGCACTGGTGATGCTCACTGCTGGCTCGTGAGCAGGGCGGCAGGGGCACAGAAATAAATGCCTTGAAGTAAAGAGAATCCACATTGAGAGCTTGCAGTGAGGATCCGAAGCCCTTCACGGCCATTCGACCTCTCCGCCTCCACATCTCCATTTGGAAAACTGATAGGGTGATGCTTTCATTTTATGAAGATTAAACGAGCTAATGTTAATAGCGAGCTCAATGGTGTGGGTGGCGTCTCATAAACACTCCCTTGTTTTCAGTCTTTCTGCTTCAGTTTATCTTCAGGCCCTTTTTTAATCTCTAGAAAAATGCCTTCATTTTGTTTTGCTTCCTTTCAGTCCCCAGGCACAAAAGTGGTTGGACATTTAGCAATATTCAATAAGAAACTGAACATCGATGACTCTAGAGTTTTACGGAAAAGCATATTCAGTGAAGAAGATTGAGAAATGTCAGTAAAAGAATTTCTCTACAAACTTGAAAATGCAGCAAGTAACAGAGGTTGAAGGTTGTTGCATCTACAGAAAATTGGCCAGAAAAGTTATGTGAGAATACATTACGAGACACAAGTAGTGCTTATGTTTGCAAAAAGTCTCAGAAGGGACAGTTTTGTGTAGACTGTACGGGCTTCTTGGATAATACCTGGAATTTTCTTCCAACCATACACGTCAGACTATTTGTGCTTTCACAAAACGAGACGTAGGTCCAAGGCTGGTTCTCAGAATCCAATCGCCTCCACTTGAGTTGAGTATTAACCACCTCTCTGATGCCAAAATGGGGCAGCAACATGGGGCGAAACTCTATCGCTCTGCAGTAGAATTGACAAAGTTTGCTTAACAACAAATACTCATTATGATGTCCATTCGGCTGTTTTTAAAGTGTAGCGTACATTTTAAGATGACACAAATGTTCGATTTAATTAGTTTGGGTTTATTTCCCTTTAACAAAATACTTTTTCAGAAACACATACATGTTCTAAAATTCTCTGTTAGTATTGGAAAGAAATTGGGGATTTGTTTTGGCCAACACAACTCTTTCAAAGTCTGCCTCTATTTGTTTTTTTTTTTAGACATGATCTTGCTTTGTAGTTCAGGCTGGCCCAGAGCTCACTGCGTAGCCCAGGCAAGCCTTGAAGTCACAGCAATCCTCCTGCCTCTGCCTCCCAAGTGCTGGGATTACAGGCGTGATCCACCACGCCCAGCACTGTGGTATGTGGTACTGATTGCTGTTGGGTGTGAGTCACCATGCCCAGCATTGTGTGTGGTCACCAGGGGTTGAACTCAGGACCTTGCACTTGTGAGGAACCACTGAGCTAAATCTCCGGCCCTGCCTCTATGTTTTTGAAAGAACTGCAAATCCAGCAAAGGACAATTCCCCAAACAGTGAGAATGTGCTGGTGTGTTGTACATTGACATTATTGGGTAGTGATGACTCACATTCCACAAAAATATCTTCTATCTAGTTCTGTATTTATGAACCATAAAATTGTTTATTTAATGAAAATTTTGTGAAATTATTTTATAAGGTTAATAGTCAATACAGGAACAATAAAGAAAGAGACAATGGATGTCAATATGTTATTGCTGGCAGTAGATCACCTATGATCACTTTTGGGGATGACATGTCTGTGTTCCTCCAAACTTGATTTGTTGAGTTCTCAACTCTCGGTGCAATGATGCCATTGGGTGGGAGTCCCGGGGCGCTAGTTCCAGGATTTCGGTTATCCCGAACAGGGTGTTCAACAGGACCTCGGGAAGGAGTAACCACAGTGAGATTTAGTAAAAGCAGAAGAAGGTGTCATGCGTCCCTGAGGCCGGAGCACAGAACGCAAAGAGCTCAGGCCCCGTTGGGAGCAGTCACTGGGTGTCTTTGGGTCCTGAGGCCATGGAAAAATCTGGAGTTGGGGATTGAAAGCAGACTTGGCCCAGCAGGATACCTGATTCAGCCCACCCACTGGAAAGAGGAAAATTTTGTAGATATAAAGATTTTACAGAAAGTGTCATGGCCCCTAATCCCACGGGGTGGTTCAAACCCACAGTGCAAATAAAAAGCAGGACCTTATGCCTTTGATTTTGAACACGCCTTGAGGTTTTGGGGAGTAGGATATGGTTTGTCTCTTGCTCCTTAGATGTTTTGACAAAGTAGTTTTTGTACAGTTTCTCAATTTTTACCCTGTAACTTTCAGTATTTTCCTTGTCTTTGCTCTGCTTCCTACCGAAATGCTACTGGGAACCGGGGCACATGGGAGTAGTCAGGTCGTGGTGGTGGAGATCATGAGGGGGATTGGTAGGAAAGGCTGCATGCTCTCTGCCCCTGCTCTCCTCTCCACGAGGACAGGCAGAGTAACCAGCCATCTGCAAAGAGAGGAGACCCCTACACACACCCGGAGACTGCCAGCTCCGGGGTGCTGGACTTGCCAGGTGCCGGAACGGTGAGGTTAAGTTGCCGATCAGTCTCCCAGGGTCTGGTAATGTGGTAGTCTGGAGAGACTAAGACAGCCGTAGCCCTCCCTTCTGTCTGGTCCAACACACACACACGCACACGCACACACATGCACACGCACGCACACACACACACACACACACATATACTCACTCACAAACTGGCATTCCCAAAGCCTTCGCAATCATGAAAAGTATTAACCTCAAAATTCAATTGATGCTACAGAACCCAGAGCATCAGAATATTACTGTTCATCTGTGATTTGCTCTGAATTTCACAACACTCACATGATACGTTAATACACCAGGTCTTCAGAGGTAATGAGTGAGAGCAATTTAGCTATCATTTATCAGCATCTGGAGTATTCAGAGCAGGGCTATAATTTCAGAGTACTTGCATAACCTTCCATTGAATTTTGATCTACCCAAAAGGTCTTGGGTAGTTTAGTGTTAAAGCACATGTAATTTAACAGTTACAAGCACTACTGTAAAATTACATGATATATTCAATTACATGAATGTCAGCATATCTGAATTAATTGCTTCTATTCCCCCTAATACTGGTTGATCATAGATTATTTGTTTCAATGATTTGAGTCCCATCAGAAAAATACTTTTCCATTCTCTGAGGACACCTCTCCATGTAATAAATAATAATAACAATCTGTGAAACAAGCCAGTAGAGAAATTTTTCTTCCTCTTTGGTCTCTATACACCCTTTGGAAGTATATTTAATACATAATAAGTAGTAAAGCCACAAATTCCAAAATAAAAGGTAAAGATAAAAGCCCTTTTTAATATGATAGTCATGTAATTAGTTTTAAAAACACCAAGTCTCAAAGGTCTCAAGAGAGACAAGAGGTTTTGAATTGTGTCTTGAGAGAGAGAGGCTGTGACAGAAGTCGCATGGGGGCCCTGGAGACAGTGTGAGGCAGAACCTGCTACAGACATGCTCTCTCGGTGCTCAGTGCCAGAGATGCCAGAGTGAGAGGAAAGATGCCCAGTGATGCCAGAGCATTATAAGCAGCTGATAAGCATGCCAGGTATGAGGTGTGATCAGAAACCCAATGACTGTTTAACTAAAAATGTTGCCACATGATATAGGTGCAGGTACAGATTCTCAATGGTGAGCATGAGCATAATGCATACCTAAAACATGCCAATAAACTCACGTAAAGGTATTTTGTTGCGAACCTTAGGATTTGGAGAAGACATGTATGTCAATAAGTTGCACATGGCAAAGTACTCCTGCAGTCTGCTGCTGGCACAATGAGCCGTAACACCGCAAAAACTGCAGCTTCTCTTTCATCTTCAAAAAGTTCCCATTGGCCATAAATTCCGGTAAAATCAACGTTACTAGGAGGGATGGGATCGGATGATGTTATCTAATGTCCCCAGTGGGGTGAGCCCCTGAGTCATAGGATTTATGGAAAACAGTGGGTATTCTGTATGTACATAAAAACAGCAAGAGTTAAGGCTACTTGTTTACAGGTTAGACTTTTTTTCTATATATACTGCTTTTGGTTCCCCCTGAGCTTGATATGATCAATTAAACTTGTGATGCGATCAGCAGTTAGCACAACTGTTGAGAAGAGAAAGTGTGCTCACACTGCACAGCTGTTCACAGCCGAGCACTCTCATTACCGGGCACGGGAAATTCCTTGGTGTGACAATTTCCAATTAGGTTGACGGCACCTTTTAGATCCTGGTGGAGACACGTAATTACATCTCCTTGCAAAACATTGCGTGGATTCTCACAGTCTCTTCCTCTCAAAGGCCGGCAACTGGAGAGAAAACATTTGGGAATTAGCGGGCACAGTAGTGCTCCATCAAAGCAGGATAGTTTGATCCTTAGAAGTAAACGCATCACAGTTTGCTGGGGGATTTCACTCAGCCAACAGGTATCTACTAATACTCTGACCCATACTTCTAATTGCCCTGTTCTTCCCCCCACTCCAGAAAACTTGTCTGGGAATATATCACAGAATTTACTTTATAAAGCTACAATTTTTTTTTTTTTACTTTCTTTGTATCTTGCTAAAATTGAAACCACTACTCACGTATTTAAATAAAATCTCACATATTTGGGCAGCATGTTTCTGTAAACTGCACTTTACAGTGCTACTTATAATCTTGTTTAAATAGCCAGAAATGTACACCTAAGAATGTGCTTTTTTTATTTTTATGACATAAAAATATAGGGAAAAATTAAAGTAGATACCAGGATCAAGGTGGACACACTCATTGTACAATACCATAACAATGAGTTTGTGTCAATGGCTTTAGAAATAATACAAATACTTAAAGGTAAAAGTACATTTCACATATGAAGATGAAAATATGAGTGTATGTACGTGTTCTCTAATTGATGTACAGAATATGAGCAGACAGTGCACGCGTAATCTTTACTGAGTTGTGAGAACTTGAAACTCTCTCCCTCTCTCTCTCTCTCTCTCTCTCTCTCT
>PVIC010009073.1:0-13624 GCA_004025085.1 Thryonomys swinderianus | reverse complement strand
AAGCCCTGATGCCGCCTCTGCTTCCCGGGACCACTTCCTGCTGCGCAAAGCGGGAGAAGCTGGCCAGCTTGCTTAAAGGGTATCACACTGTGAAGTGTTAGAGCAGAGACTCTTTCTCAGATGGATTCGAGGGCCCCAGGAGAGACGGCAGCCCGAGCTCTGGGAATTAGTTGCCATTGATATCTTTGTTTATACTCGGCACTCCAGGTCACTGAAGTGCATTATTAATAGTTTATGTAACTCCTTGATGCTTGGTACTCGTGTTTTCATACAGTGAAAGATGATAAAGTGCTGCTATTTTTATTGTGCAGTTTAATTGCTAATTGCTAGAAAAATGTATATTGCTCCCTTTGGGTTCAATTCCTCTGTGACTCGATATTGTTACTGGTCATCTTTCAACGAGGCTGAATTCAACTAGGCCTGTTTCATTCTCCCCCCGGCCTTTAGAACTTCTTCTGAAAGGGACACATGTATTTAGTCATGGATAATCTGTCCTCTATTTTACCTGGTTATCTGAGGGATCTGGTCTTTGGAACTGGATCTACAATGAACATTTACAAGACAAAACTTGGCATTCATTTTCAGACAATTGAGTTTTCGACTATTTTACATCTTTTTTATGAAGTTAAGTAATGTGAAAAATGAGGCATAGAGGAAAGAGTTTGCACTCTGAGAAATGAATGTCTAGTTTTAACCCCCAAATAGGCCTTTTCTAGCCTTCGTAGGCAGCTTTCTAAAAAGCTTATTAAATGTGTTCAGTACAGATTATGAGGACGGGGCCTCAGAGATTCTTTCCAAATATTCTGCTGCTGGTGATGACTCTGCTAATTTAAAACCCCTAACGGCTAATTTATTTCAGCCTTAATTGATGATACCCTTTGGTCATTCTCAATTATACATTTGGAGATTTTTGTTCCATAAATTTTCAAAATTTACAATCCAGAGCTGCATGGAGTTAAGTGTCTTTTCTCCTATCTTCCTGATCCTGAAGTCCGCTGGAGTAAGTAGAATTACCCTGAGAAGACAGTGACAGAGCAGTCCAGGGACACAGGGCTGTTTCTAAAACCTGTGCCTGTTCCTGGTGACACAGCCCCTGGGACTATCTGGCGGTGGCTGCCTACCAACAGAGATCCCAAGGCTGGGAGCTACTGTATTTTGCATAGCAAGAAGTACTGATCAGTAAGCCTTAATTTTTGCTTCTTGATAGTCTTAAACTTAGAGCAGCAAGAGGAATCAATGTTTAGACTGGTGCATTGTTGAAATGTTCCCGACTCTTCCGCTGTTGCTTCTCAATGAAGCTCACAGTCTTGCCGGTTGGAAGCCCCATTTCTGATTTAATGACTGCTTCAGTTCTTAGTGATGGGTTTGAGTTCTTCCAGGCAAGCAGCAGCTAAAGAAACTACTTCAGTGAATCTGGAATGGAAAGTACAATTTTAGTATTTCTCAAAGAGATTTTACAAGATTTCAAAATGTAACATTTTCCAGATTTGACTACTTTTATTTTTTTACCTACAGTAACATATGGTATGAAAACTGAAACAAAATAGCTTTTTTCTTGCATAAACCTTGAGATATTCCTTCATTTACCTTTTGGGAACTTGGAAGATGCTCTTCAGAGTGGGAGACACAACACGTAAGAAAATGTCACCGTTAGCCGTGCCCGGTGTTTTGAAATAACTGTTGACATGATGAGTAGATCGTAACATCTATTTTTTCTGTTCTGTTTTCCCCTAACCCACCCACACTGATACCTCCCAAGTTGTTAACCTAGTTACTCTTCTGTGTGGAACATTTTCCCAGGTATTACACGTACTCACTTTTGGATTTGGTTGTATGACACAGCCAGTCTCGATCTTGATTTCTACATGTAAGGGGTCAGTGTTCATCAGCTGGTGTCTGTCACAGCCTCACAGCCTTTTTGAATCCAAATATTACAATGCTATACATTGAATATTAAAACCCTGAGATTCTGTCTGACCCCAGAAAGAATGACCATGATCAAGAAATCAAATTATAACAAATGCTACCAAGGCTGTGGGAGAAAAAGAAACTCTACATTGATGGTGGGAATGTAAACTAGTAAAATCATTATGGAAACAATATGAACTTTCCTCAAAAAAAAAAAAAAACTAGAAATTCCACTTGGCTCAGGTATTCCTTTTCCAGATATCTCCCCCAGAGAGTTAAAAACATCGTGTGATAGTGATACCTGCATACCTTTGCTTATAGCAGCACAATCCATAATGGTCATATTTCAGAAGTGGATATATGAGTATTCATAGATGAATGTGGTGTTTTTACATAATGGCATACTACTGTACCATAAAGAAGGATAAACTGAATCATTTGTAAGAAAATGAAAGTACCTTGAGGCCAGAATGAGAAGAGAATAAATCAGACACACAAGCTTCAGTACCACATGATTTCTACTATATGAGAACCAAAACTATACCTGGAGAGCAAACTAGAAGATAGATAATAGGAAGTTGGGAGACAGCTCTTTCTCACACAGGAGGAAATCCAAAGATGGAAGGTGTGGTGGGAAGGAAGATGAGGAAAGGAGTGAAGATGCTCCTGTCCGAGTGCCAGTTCCTCAGACGGCTTATAAATGTCACAGATGGTGAATGTGGCCTAGTAAGACAAGGTGCCACGGGCAGGGCTGCCACCTCAGAAAACTAAAACTCAAACAGGAAAACCAAAAAGAAAAAAAAACTCAAAAAAACCAAACAGGAGCGGAGGCCGGAGCCGGGCAGGTCTTCAGACAGAACACCGCTGCAGCAGCGTCCGTGTGCTGCGTGTGAAGGGTCACTCCACGCGGGGGAGGCCACCCTGCTCAGTGTTTATCACACGCTGTGGCACACGTGTGCTGTGTCATCGGCTTCACACACGAAGACGCAGGTGGCGTAAACTATTGAAAAAGAGCACTTCAAAGTTACAACTTTTCTAATATATGACACATTTGCCAGCAGTTCAGTCATCTGCTTAGAGATGGCAGGAAAAACTACTCAGAGAAGCTCAAAAAACAAATGAAGCTGATGACAAAAAAATAGGACTGTGCTCATGGTCTTTAGCACTATAATGAAGCTACTGTCTTAGAATTTATATTTTAAACCCAATAAAATTTGGGACATCCACCATTTTGGGATGGAATACTTAAGCAACTCTGATATTCTCTTGTAAGCATTACTTAAACTGTAGTCTTTCCAATAACTTAAAGAAAGATGTTTACTGTTATCAGCTTAGTTCTATTTCCAAGAAAAAGAGAAAGTATGTAGAAAAATTTTTGAGGCCCAAAAAATTAAGGGCACAGATAAAATTATACTGGATATACTGAATAAAACTTTGTCTCTTTTTTCTCTTTGCCAGCCATGAGACCAAAAATGTTTTTTTTTCCCCCTCAAGATTGTAAGAATCTGCTAACATGAGATACCTCCTAGAGATTCACAGCTATCTTTAATAAATGAAAAATATTGTGGACAGAGCGTGTGCCCATCCCAAACTATTTTTTGCCCAGCTTGATCTAAAAATGAAGAAAAAATGAGATTGAGCAGACTGTGAAACTTATGAAGTGTCTGTCAGGCAGTCATCCTGTTACTTGCCAAGTATTTAAATTAAATTTGGGTGTCTGTTTCTGAGTGTGCTTAGCACATACATATTTTCTCTGGGCCACAGACTTCTTCTTGCTGATAAGTAAATGCAGAATCCTTTGTTCATGAGAAGATGAAACATGTAGTCTTTAGGGATTTCACCTTTATTAGTGGACTCTAAAACAGAATACCTTAACAGTCAGCTCCTAAAAGATCGAGAAAGTCAGGAGTCTGTAACTACATTATTAGAACTACATTGATAAAGTCACTGTTTTTCATTAATGCAGATTCATATCCTCTTCTAAACCGTTCTGATTTCTAATGTACTTTTGTTGTTTGATTTGTGCTTTCCCCCCCACTTCCTCACTTCTTGTGTATTTCACACAGCTACATGTTAACGAGTTTCAGATGAACAGTTGGGGCCACTCAGGTCCTGGTCTGAAGCTAATTCAGCCATTACAGAGCAGGGAAGGCAGCGGAACTGGGGACAAAGACCAGCCACCAGTGAGGGGAGGGCTGGGGACAAGCCGAAGTGGTGCCTGTGGACCGCAGGAGGCTCCAGCTGGACTCCAGAGAGGGCAAATCGAGGCATCAATGTTCGCAAAGATGAGATGACTGCATAACTCAACGACAAACCCAGAATGAGGAATGAGCACCACATCCAACCCTTAGCTGTCTTTGTCCTTCGTATGCATCTTCAGTAAGGCCCACATTGGCCGTGTGGTACTGAGTACTGCAGCACCAACACAGCTGCAGATCAACCACAAAATCTTCATCACAGTGAGACAATCTGTGCTTTATGCATTGGGCTTTTAACTGTGGGTGGCAGTGACTTACCATTTTGCTCCCCTTTGATGTCATATGATGAGTTTTTATAATAAAAAAATACATTTCCACTCAAATTGTGAAGGCCGGGTGCACGAGTGTTTTAAAACATAGCTGTATTTTGAAGTCACCAGTCCCTCAAAGCACCTCACATCATTATTTGCATTTCATCTATTTCCTAAAAGTTTGTCTTATTTTTTCAAATGTGTCCTGTTGGACTATATCAATATATGCAGAGAAATTCCCTTCCAACAACACAAAGTGTATTTGGTATCTCCGATGTGAAGTAAAGTCACACAGTGTTCAAGGTCATTCGTCCCGTCCTGCATGCAGTACGGGGTTGTTTCTACAACCCCAGCCAACATCTACCTATCATCAAGCTCTTCCTGCAAAGTGGTATAATGTTTCCGTACAGCACACGCATTTCCTGTACTACGCTTCAAACCATCACTAGATTACTTACAACACATAATGCCCTCTAAATGCTATGCAAGGAGTTGAATTGTATTCTTAGGGAATAAAGACAAGAAAAAACTCTGAACATGTTCAAAGAGAGACACGACTACTTAAAACACTTTTAATCAGCAGATGGTTCAATCTGCTGATGTGGACGGAACCTGCAGATAATGAAGGTTGATTGTACAGGGTAAGTCTAGGGAGAAAGATAAATAAGATATTCTCTTCATCAACAGTTTCTAATTCTAAAAAATTGATTTTACCCAGCAATACCAAGAAAGAGAGGCTGATTTTTGCTCCAGTTATGGTAGCTTGATGTTAACAATAGAAACACCGCTGGTGTGAGGCACTAACAAGATAGTGAGTCAGTCCAAAAAAGCCTGGCTGAAGAGAGGAGGAGCAAAGACTTAGGGTCAGATATTAGTTGGCCTGATGGGCACAACCCCCTGAAGCTCATACTCTGAAACCCAATTCCTATCACAGCAGGATGTTTGGTGCAGGGGGCACTGTGAAAGGATTGGGGCACAAGGCTGGCACCCCCTTACAGAGAGAGTTAGTGGTCTTCGCAAAAATGGTGCTATAGGACCTTTTCCAGCTTTCCACAGCCCAAGCACCCAGTGGAAAGATGCTGTTTCCTACCAGGCAATGGGCCCTCCTCACACCCCGACCCCCACACTTGCAGTCTGAGAACTGTGAGAAATAAATGTGGTGTATAAATCGCCCAGTCATGCTTTTTTGTTACAGCAGCCTGATCAGACTAAGACTCTTTTTGTATCTGAGGTTCCCATCACAGGGCCGCTACGTAAGTGACCCTACGGTTCTTTGCTGATGGCAGCCAGAGGACTATTTTCATGATGTAACTGGAGGTGGGTGTGTTGCTAACTGTCCTCCACAGTCCTAAATGACACAACAAAGCTTGTTCTCCAAGTGGGGGAATATATATTTATTATATAGCAAGGACTATTCAATGAATTGAATTATAGGTCAGTTCTCTGATTTGTTTGTCTCAAAAGCTAAATTCTCCAAATAGATGGACTTATGAGTATTCACAATAAAATTGTATTAGGCTATTTGTTTACTTTTCAAGAAATGACTGTTGAATATAGAAATGATAATGGAGAAAGCAATGGAAAATTGTGAATCTGGTTTATATGGCAATGCTATACGTCATTTCTTTGAGTAGTTCTGAGTTGATGGTAGAAGCTGAGATTCAAAGACTTGAGAGAGGCAGTGAGCAGCATCGCACACCTAACATTCCTTTCTGCCCTGAGTTTCTGTCAGTCAACTTCACTGGCAAACCACAATTGTGACTGTCAGGCAGGGCTGCAGTGATGGTTGGAAATTAGCACTGTCCCAGCAGGGGTCCCGTCGAGGATGCAGACACAGATGGAGATGCTATTCAAGGTAGCACTACAAGAATCTCCTTTTGAAATTAAAACTGTTATTATCATTAAGGCTCCCAGTGCATTTTCCCCTGTCCTGGCACTCACAGGATTCAGGACCGAGAGCAGAGGAAGGAAAGACCTCTGACTAGGCCTCCTTGAGTCCTTATCTCATATATCTTTTAACCTTCAGGCAATATTTTATTCTTTTTTGAAGTCTGTTTCCTTATGTATAAAAATAAACTTAATAGGTTTTATTTTACAGGCTATATCCAGTCTTCACTGTGTTGACCTGTTTGCCTACCAAAACATCTGCCATATTTTGCAGTCTTACCCTGGCATATATTGGTTAAAAAAATAAAATAATGTACACGTGGAAAGACAGAAATATCCGACAGGAATAACTGAAAGTCGTGGCAGAATCTTCCTTGTTCCCATTCTATCCCGGGAAAAGATGATGTCTAACGAAATGCTACCCATTTCCCATAGCCTGAGATAGTTAATTATTGTTGACATATATTGATGATATTCTGTTACAATGACTTCATTATAAAAAGGTGGATCCAATTAAAAACTTATTTACTTGGTAATAACTTGTAACTCACCTAAAACATGCCCCACTAACACTCAAGTGTCTAATTCCATTAAATCAATCATATTGCCAGAGGGCTATGCGTATGAACATCACGAATTATTTTACCAACAGCTAAGTCCTAATTTCCTTGAACTAGCGAACCAACACTTGGCAACTGAAGTGTCCTCCATGCCAAAGAAGACGCACGATTCTGATTTCTCCCCATTTCCAACTTCCATTTATGGATTCTGCTAGAGCTAATTCTCTAATTATAGTTTCTATGCTACAATTTATTTTCCTGCCCTTAAGGCCACTTATATTCAAATCTTTATTGCCTTATATTTATCAGAAAGCAAAATTAACTACTGTTGTTGCTGTGTTTGTATGAGCTAAAATAAAGTTTTTAATTCTTTTAGAGACAAGTGTCAACTTCGAAAGAATGTTGGGGACACATAGGGACAAATTCAAGACACCTGCTACAAATTACTTTTCTGGATCCCAAATAGTAGTTCTTAAATAAACGCTGCTGGGTGAGTCTCATAAATTTCAAATCTCAGTTATGAGATTCTTCTCTTTAAATGTAAGAAATTATCCTATAATGATTATTTTGTTTTACTCTGTGCAAAAATCCCTGCTTTTCTTTAATATAGCTCACATCAGAACACCTCTTACTTGGGAAATGAAGCTTAGCATTTAAAAAATGTAACTCTCACCTGTATCAGGCATGTTCAGTGAGCTCCTGGTGTTACATGTAATGGACTTAATAAATATCATGTTGCCTCATTTTTATGACTACAGGGTACTCTTCACAAGAGATACACAGTTTTTAAAACACCTTTTATGTTGAGCTGAGAACTCAGGTACAGTGAGAGTGGATTCCATTTGTAACTAAAAATGACTGTTAAGACAAATCAACGTCAGGAAATTGAGTCTGTACCAAAAACATGGATAAGCCCTTCACAGTCACAATATCTTTCTGTACCAGCAGGAGAGGTAATGAAGTCTTGTTGATGTAAAACTGGAGCAATGCTTTTAAGCGAATGGCTGGCTAATTCTCAGATAGAATAATCCATATCTCAGCTCTCAGGGGGCAGCTCCTGCACTCCTGCCTTTCTGTATTCAGCAGTAATAAAAGATGTCATTCAGGTGACCCGCGGTGTGCAGTTTCATACTGTGCAAAGCAAAAGTTTTCCCTCCTTTCCACGCGGTCCTTCTCCGTGGCCAAATAGAAATGGCCCTGTCTTTCCATCAGTTTGTTTCTGGGTCAAATTTCATCGTACCATTATCAGATCCCAAAGAGCATAGATCTCAAGGCTCAGGAAAAAAATAGAACTTTGATTTCTTTAATTCTGTTTCTTACTAAATCGTCTTGAAATGACTCGTGTACATGTTCATGCTTTGAACTGCTTTGAACACTTGCTCTGTTTTCACATAGAACGCTCTATATTTATACAGTGCGAGGTAGGAAACCAGAATTGCTGCCTTCCTTATAAGTTCTTTGGATCCGTTCAGACTCTAGACAATTTATATTCCATTAATGTTTTCTATTTGCTTGTTTCCTAAAGCTACTGAGACTGGAGTTTAAATTATTTTCCTTTCACGTCAAGCAAACTTTTGTTTTGTTTCATTTTGGTTTTTTGTTTTGTTTTAATATTTTCCCTGGAATTAAGTGTCTATTAAGAAAAAGAATTTCTTTTGGATTATGCCTCTTCTGCTGTGTCCAGTCCATATTAAGAGAAGAGATGCATAAGAAATAATAGGGTTTAGGAAAAATGAGAACGAGCGAGAGAGAGCAGAGAAGTACAGGAATTCAGTAGCCTGGGCTGACTCTGCGCTTTCTGCAGCGGCCCTGGGGATTCAAGAGGGCTCGGAAACGGTGCGGATCTCAGCTGTGCTGGAAAGCGAGGGCAGTTGTGCTTCTCTCAGAATCTCGCGATAACTAGTCCCGCCGCATGGTGAGGAAACACGAAGGTCCCACCTGAGCCTACTACTAAGTAACTCAGACTATCATATTAACATCTTACTGTTACAAATGTCTATTCTAGTACATGATGCATAAGTTTATCTTTCTCCATCTTAGACACGGACATATTTATGGACCCCTTCAAAGTCCTTGAAGCTTTGATTCCTACAGGCTGCAAATTTAAATGCATTTATATGTATTTTTGTAGTATATATCCATCAATAACAATAGTTCGTTAACCAATATGACCGCAGTAATATTTGTAATGAATAATACATATACTGAGTATATCTTTTTTTCCCTAAAATGATGTGTTAGAGTTACTTTGCTAGTGGGTAATGTTCTTCAAGTAACTTTTCTCACACATATAAGGCCTGAATTACTTAGGATTTGCAGTATAATGTATTCATTTAAAATGAGTTGTAGTTGCGGGATACCTACCCACTCAATAATTCACATTCTGTACTAAATTAGCAGGTATTTGTTGAACACTTACTCGGAGGCATCCCTGTAACTACTAAAATGCCACTATAAATGAGACAGAGCTCCCTTCCCTCAAAGACTTTACAAAGAAATGGAAGAAACATTTTAAAGATAAGATAAACGACAAAGTTTAAAGCAAACCCCCAGGATTAAGGACTAGAGATTCATTCTGTTACTTTATAATGTAAAAACCAAAGCAAAGCATGCTGTTTGTTTAAACATAATGCAACAGGTCATTGATAAATTTTAAGTAGTAAACATATAAATTTGTTTTAAGTAAATGATAAATTACTGTCCTGGAAAAGAAGATGATCGGGACAGTTTAGGGCAAGGCTGCAAATTTTAGTTTCTTTACAGAAAGTAAGATAGACCAAAAGGTAGATTTTGTATTTATTCATAAAACAAAAAAGTAGTTAAAAAAGAATTGTGTAGATAGATTTGAGTGTCTGTTACACTAGAGCTGCTTACAGTTTCAAAGGAGAATACCGACAGAGAAAAATTACATTCGTCAAACCCTGAACCATTTTCCTGGTACGCTTGCAGAGAAAACTGGCTGTG
The DNA here is from genome assembly GCA_004025085.1 of Thryonomys swinderianus. Lineage (NCBI taxonomy): Eukaryota > Metazoa > Chordata > Mammalia > Rodentia > Thryonomyidae > Thryonomys > Thryonomys swinderianus. The sequence continues at coordinate 3,796 of PVIC010009073.1, read as the reverse complement.
AAGCCACAGTTGGACTTCCGGACACAGACATCATGGGCCTGGAACCAACACTCCTGACCTGGAGCAATACGGCGCCGCGGCTCCCTCGCTGTTCTCCTCTCACCCTTTGTGCCTCTGTGTTCAGGGGCATTTGAAAGCCATTTGCATAGTTTGGAGTCCTTGAAAAAGACATATTGTTTCCTTTAGTCCTCTTACTTTGATAAAATACTCTCATGCTCACAGAACACTCTGATTGCCAAGCTCAGCCCTTCTTGGTTTTGGTCTAGAGAACAGAAGAAGAGCAATCCAATTTTCAGACCTCGCTACAGTTTTGCTTAATACTCCCACTGCACAAAGTCAGACGATTTAGGACAAAATTGTAATTACCCCATATGTAAAAGATTATTGAGGATGCAATGGACTGAATCTAAAGTCTACTTTGAGATTCTGTCTGCTCATTTAAGAAAAATAATATTTTTTCAAGTTTATTTGGAAAGTTCTGGTGAATTCCTTTTCGAGGGTTTATATAGTTATATACAAAAAGGTCGTGAAAAGGCCTGTACTAGAAGAGGTCTCTGTGGTCTCTATCATTATTTCTTGCACTTTTAAATGTACTTTATGTCACGTAAATCAGCAGAATTTGTACAACCTGGGGAGGATAAAGCGGAGTCAAGGAACTAGGTATTGCTGAGATGCTGCACAAACGGGGAAAGGCAGAGGTGAAATGTTGGCATGATCTCATCTCACTGAGCTCACATCTTTCTCGCCTTTTCCATGAAATTCATCTTGTACTTTCTGACTAGGATAATCCCCAAGCAGCACAAGCTGACGAATGATATTCTCATGTGCCCACAACCTTTCTCTTTCTTTCTCTTAAGACTTCAAGTGCATTATTTTCTTATTTTTTTCTATTATTTTGGTCTTTATTTAATAAATTTATTACTACTCTTATCATTATTGTTATTATTGTCACAATCTGTGATGCTGAAGACCAAATCCAAGGCCTCAAGCATGCTAGGCAAGTGCTCTGCCCTGGGCCGACGCATTTTCCATAAATATGCCTGTGTGAAAATGTATGTACACTTTACGGGTAGAGTCGCATCTGTGGAAAGAGTTGTCATCTTTTGGTGGTGGTTTGTTTCCTTAATGGCAGATTTCTGTAGCCCATCAAGGTATAATTCGCGCCCCCTCAGACTCTGGGACTCCTGCCACAGTTACCAGGAGTTTGAGTGTGTTTTTTCCAGTGAGTGACCTCCCACATGACGTGCACTTAGCATAGGAAAGTCCAGTGAGGTTGAGCCTTCCCACGTCATAGAACACAGCTCCAGGTTTCTGCCAGCTTTTTCATGCCCATAACCACTAATAACTGCCTGTGGGACTAGAATTATGTTTGGTATAACAAAAGGTGGGTACAATTTTACCAGCCTCATGGTGACACATATAGGGATAGAAAGAAAAGCTTCTGTCTCAGTGTGCTGAAGCCAGAAGGAGGATGGAGGCAGATGCTAAGTAGGAAAGTCCATTGGAACAAGACTTGAAGTGTCTCCTGTATCATTTGACAGCCAGATCCCATCAGAAGTGAACTATCTTTTGTCTTTATTTTCTCTGTGCCACACATCATGCATGAAATCAAACTTGTCAAAGCCTTGGTCTGAAACCATTTTTTGTGCAGTTGCCTGTTCAGAAATCCTAAAGCCAGAAATGTGCTGTGTTATCAAGTGATGTCACAGTGAGTTAGGCAGAAAAGTATGCAGTGTGCAGGGTCATTGAAATGCAAGATTTGGGGGGAATTATTTGAAGCTAAAGAAGAGATGAAAAGAAAAATTTTACAAATAATATATATCCCTTTAGTTCACAAAACTGAGTGATTTTCATGACTTGTCCCAAACTGAGTGGGCTGAGAACCAAATCAAATTCATTGATCAGATTCGGTGTTGACCTCCTTGGAGAAACTTGATTAGGTCCTTACTCATAGATCACATTTTTTTTTTTTTAGAATGTGATTTCTAGTGTGACTAGAGGAGAAAACCAACAGAACAGAGCTGAGCTACCAAGTTATGTTTGAAGATCGTGTGTGCTCTTGTGTGCTACCTGGGAAAATAAGCTCCCCAGATTAGATGGAAGGGATAAAGAACTTGCTGATGACCTCTTGCTCAAGAACTCTGTTTCTTTCTTCTTTTGGCTTGAAGTTTGCAGTCTTGTCATCTAAGATTCCAAAATGACAATTTATTTAGTGAAAACATAGCAAATAATAATATCAGTAGGATCTAAAGAACTCTAAGGTAATATGAAGAGGCGAGGGACTTCTTTATTCAAAGAAAAAAAACTTTCTGTCAGCCGCGGTCCTCTGTTATAGTTAGGTATAACTGTTGAAGAGGGCACCACATGAAAGAGAGTCCAGAAGCAATGGGAGTTATTTTACCTTAATTCTACAGTGGATCAGGGCTTGAGAAGGCAGGTGGCTCCTCCTCATGGTGCACCGGGCCCCCCGAAGGTGGACTGCATCGCAAATGGGTCTCGCATCACGGTATGGCTGTCTCCTCCAGTAGAGACGCTGTCACCGGGCTGCCTGTCAGACCCCTGAGAGGTCCCACCTCCTGACTGCCTGGCTTTCTGCCCTTGTGCATGCTGGATTCCCCAGGGGAGATAAAGACCAGCACGGCTTTCTGAGAGTCCAGCCTCGGTAGTCACAGAGCTTCCCTTCCAGTCTACTCAGAGCTGTCCACTGGGGTGAAGGGAGAGAGGCTTTGAACCCAATTTGTGCAGGAGATGGAGGTTTAATATTTTTAGAGAAGTAGAGATCTAAGCTATCTGTATAAGGCACGTTTCAAAAAAAATATAATCTGGGGCCAGAGATTTAGCTCAGTGGTTCAGCTGCCTGCCTAGCAAGCGCAAGGTCCCTGGTTCGATCCCAGTAACCACATACAGTGATATGATATTGTATGGAATCAGTATGGAGCCTGAAGAAAGAGCATCACCAGTTTGAGCCCAGCTTGGGCAGTATAACACCATAGTGAGGCTCAATCTCAAAATTTTAAAAGAACACACACAATTCAAAGGATTGGGAATGTGGGTCAGTGCAAAGACCTTGAGTTCAATTCTTGATAGTTAAAAACAGTCCAGTACCACACAATATGACTGTACTTGGAAGCAGAATTTTTAAAGAGATAATAAAGTTATTAACACTTTGATTTCTGATTTCTAGCTTGAGGGATGGTAATAAAATATATTTCTGTTGTTGAAGATATTCAACAGATGCTATTTGATACAGCAGCTCTTGAAAATTAAAGTATCAAGAGCCATGAGGCAGAACAGGAATGAGTTTTGCACAGGCAAAAGTAAGGAATGGATGGTGGTGTCCAGACTGCAGAATTATATATATATATTTATTTATTTATTTATTTTGAGACAGGGTCTCACTTTGTAGCTCAGGCTGGCCCTGAGCTCACTATGTAGCCAGGCAAGCCTGGAACTCAGCAATCCTCCTGCCTCTGCCTCCCAAATGCTGGGATTATAGGCATGAGCCACCACACCTGGCTTTGTGGGGTGTGGTACTGATTGCATACAGTATCATATCAGAACTGCTGCTCTCCCCCAGAGGGTTTAGATGTCACAGTTAAACTCTTTAGACTGCTACCATTTTAGGGCTAATTTGTGACTCTCAAGAATTTACAAACTGAGTTTAATACATCCCAGCCAGGCCTGGTGGCATATATCTGTATTCCAGGCAAATCAGTGATAGGAGCACTTCTGATATCCTGTAAGACATGTGGTTGTTTTTCTCAAGTGCATTAAAATAATAATCTCTTAGTTCTTT
>PVIC010009072.1:0-46506 GCA_004025085.1 Thryonomys swinderianus | reverse complement strand
CTCTCCCTCTCCCTCTCCCTCTGTCTCTGTCTCTCTGTCTCTGTCTCTCTCTGTCTCTCTCTCTCTCTCTCTCTCTCTCTCTCTCTGTCTCTTCTTTTTATCTCTGAGCTATGAAAGTACTTACAAATGCAAGGGAAGAAGCCAATCAATTTTGAACAGTCTTTGTTCTTCAGGGTAAGTTCAAAGGTATCAAAAGTCAGCCCTTGGGGGTGGAGGAAAAATGCTTTCTACTCAGCCGCCAAGAGTTTAAAGTCTGAAGGCTCCACAGAAATTCAAAGGTGAGAACCAAGCAGGAAGTTGAAGATTGTTCCCTGACAGATTTTTTTCTTCTGTAAACAAGTCAGATTCACACAGCTGTGCCTTTAGAACAATTAGACACACCTAGGAGATGGTTAGGGGATGCCAAGAAAATGTCCCTAGGAGAGAAACAGTGAACAGTCTGACATCATATGTGCTGATTGGCTTTTCAAATTCTGAGGCTCTTTCACACAGATTTTCCTCAGATAAAAATGTAAGCAGCTGAACCATATGCCTAAGTGTTTTCTGTCCGCTGCTGCCCGGAGCAGCTGGCAAAACATGATCTAGAGCTGATAAAAACCACCCTGACAGACAACTTCAGTGGGGTCTGCAGCACCGTCTGAAAGATGTCTGAATTTTAAAAAGCTACTAATTGCTCAGAGAGTGAAATAATTCCTCTAAGCCTGAGCCAGTATCCTAATAGGACTCAGAATGATCCTGAGAGAATCTGAGAGAGAAAGCCTGCTTTCTAACCCCAGCTGATAAAGAAATATGTGTCCTTTAAGAACAGGAGGTTGTGGAGGAACATTCAGATGGGGCTCGTTCAGAGCCCAGTGAATTGTTCAAAAATGGTGCCCCAATCCTGACTTTAGCAACCAGGTTAAATACAAATAGTGAAAATCGATTACTAAAGCACAACCGGAAATGAGATACTGGTCTCTGTGCAAATCTCTGACGTCTCAGTTCAGTCCTTCCAACATCTGGGTCTGTCAGGAAGAGACAAGGCAGGGACAGGGCCCCAGGGTGTAGACTGACCTTCCATGGAGAACTCACACTGTCCAGCGGGCCCAAGGACTCTTCTTTGGCACGAGTAATCAACAGCTGTCTGATGATAATTTTTCAAACATGCAAAATCCTGATACTAGGCAGGGAGCATAATCAAGTGAGGTTTAAAATAGTCAGGGGCCATTTGATCTGACTGAGACCTGAGGGTTTTGGCTCCAGTCACCATTTTTACACAGCCACATTGTCTCCATGTTGAGGGACCTCAAAGCTTCCAAATTCACTGATGATCCTTTCTCATACATATTTTTAATCTAAAGAACTTGAAAATTGAGGAAAAATAAACAACAAGATAATTAGCAACCCCAAATATATCACAGTAGGATCCTGAGCTCTGGATTTCCATTGCCAATGGCATTCAGGACAAGAATAGATGGAATAAATCAAACGAGGAATGATAGTTTCAGCCTAGCTATTCTGTGTCCCCAGTGGACAATTAACATATTACTGCTGTCGGCCAAAATACAATATAAATAAATAACAACATAAAAACATCCCAAGGTCATTCCATATGCACACAGAACATATTAGTCTCTGGCAATATCTCCAGGAATCAGTTGAGTATAAAATATTATGCAGAAATGGGGATACTCTGGTGGTAATGGAGAAAGGTAATGATTTTACAAAATACAGCAGTGAGCCCAGGGTCCCATTACCCACCCCCTCTCTTCCCTTCCTCTCTGCCTCTTTCTTCCACAGAGACAGCAGCACACAGCCAGGGAGTCGTCCCCCCTGTCGCCAAGATTTCTAAACAGAGAGTGTGATTTACTGATGAATCATGGCTGTGTAGCCCACAGCTCTCAGAACTCAGGAGGGAGTCCTCTCAGATGGTAACGGCCTCATTACCGATGTTATGGAGGCGGCAGTGTGTCTTCTCTAGGAGATAAAGCAGTCTTACCCGCACTTCAGAGGCCAAATTAAATTCCTTTGAGCTTTATTTACCAACTGAAGACGGTGCTATTCTCTGTGAGCAGAAGACTTGAAGCGACATTATGCTAATAACTTATTTTTGTGGTGACTGGCATGACAGAAGCGGGGCCCGGCCCACGGGACCTGCTCAGCACATGCCCTTTTGCCTGCAGAATATGCTGGCATTCAATCTGGAGTTTAGGTAGTGTGTTCATTTTGTGATCTGTTGCAGTGAGCATTTGTTTGGGGAAGGAGAGAGTATTGTTATCACTTTTATTGCTATGTACTGTGGGAGTCTTAGAGTTTCTGGCTCACTTGCTGTTTAGTAAGCATGTACTATCTGCCAGGTTCTGTGTTTAGCCTATCTGTATACAATATCTCATTTAAAGACAACAATCAACTTTGGAGGTAGACATCTTATCTACCCATTTTACAACTGATAATGTTAAGAAGTTAGATTTCTTACCCAAGGTCACAACATAATAAAATTTTGAAATTTGCAAATGCATATGCACCCAGTCTCTATTTGAAAGCGAATTCTGAGGACTACATCTTTTCTCAACATATTGGAGCCAGGAATGAGTGGACACTAGGTCTATGATTGATTCCCACATAGACATGTCTACAAATTCCCATGTAAGAGAAAAATGTGACCATTAGCACTTGTCCAGCCTGTGATTAAGAGCGTGCCACTCCTCCCAGTCACTTTGCGGGGAGCTCAAGGACACCAGAAGTGTTTTTTTCTCTATATGAGAAAATCCACAGTTGAACCTCAGAGCATAAACTGTGGCCAGCACAAGAGGCTGGAAAGCTGAATAATCAGCTCCCTGTAACTGCTGCTTCTGCACCTACAGATTCAACCAACAGTGAATCCAAAAAATATGAAAAGACAAGGATTTAGCTCAGTGGTTGTGGTACCTGCCTCATAAGTCCAAGATCCCGAGTTCAGTTCTTGGTTACCTCCCCCCCCCAAAAAAAAAAACAATGTACAAGACTTTTTATTATTATTTTCCAAATAATATTATGTAGCAATTATTTACATAGTACTTACATTATAATAGGTATTACAAATAATCTAGAAGTAATTTAAACTATATGAGAGGGTGTGCATGGACTATATGGAAATACTACACCATTTTAAATAAAGAACTTGAGCATCTGAGAATTTTGTTATCTGCAGGGTGTCCTGGAACCAATCCTCATGCATACTGTGGAATGACTGCATTTAGAAGTTACTAAAATAAGAAACATGCAAGTGGTATTTGAAGTACACACTGCTACCAGCTCCCTGGTACCCAGAGCAAGAGATAATGATCAAAGTAGGTAATTTCCCACATGATAGAAGGGTCTAGATATGGGACTGCTGCATTTGGAGAGGATAAAATCAAAACTCAATGCACATTTTTAGATTACACATAAACATATGTATCCTGGCTATTGCAGGGAGTTACAATATAACAGAACTAAACTGAAGAATACTGATTTTCAAAATGAAGACAGGCTGACTTCATAGTTATTTCTGTGCCGCCTGGTTGTCTTGTTGCAGCAAATCAACATGGCCCACCGTGGTGGGATAAACTGATTAAAAATTATTTATCCAAAATTGTATCATAGTGGAATCTGTTCAGCTTTCCCCCAAAACCATGTCTCACAATTCTACTTGGTATGTGATTCACAAGAAGTCACTGTTCTTCCAAAAGAATCAATAAAGACAGTCAAGGCCAGAGGTCACTAATTCACAGGAGCACTTCTCATACTTTCTCACCAAAGTCTCCCAAGGTTTGACAGAGTCGGCACATCACTTAACAAATAGTTCAAAGGATATTGGCAAAATGAACAACAGTTCCATGCTCTATCTTAAAACTTATGGAAATTTTCACTTCTGCCCATAAGAAGCCCACATATTTCAATATAAAAATAATCTTTTATATTGCTTTTTAGTAAGAGATGAGGTGCTAAGAGGATCACATAGCTGCAGTGTTTCAAGGTCCAATGATAAAAACATTAGAATTTAATGTCCTTGGGTCTTACAAAACAAAACAACAGATAGGCATGAGCAGAAAGGAGGGGAGCTATCTTAGCCAAAAGAAAGCCACGACTAAGTGTATTCTAAATTAGCAGCAAGTCCCAGTCTGCCCTCTTTAATAAGACCGTGCAAATATACATGCCTCGTGCCCCAGTTATGTAGACAACACAGCCACCAGTTCACAGAAAGGAGCTTGTTCCAGGGCTCCTGAATAGTCTCTTTGATAGGCTTTCTGGTCCACATGAGGAGGGTCACTCACTGGAACACTTCTGTCTTACTGGCCTGGAAATCCTCGGGGAACCTTCATAGTCTCCTTTTGCCTTCTTATCAGTGAGGTAAGGAGGTAAGTTCCTTACATGATCCTCTACTGCCCATAGCTTGACAGAACAGTTCTCCTCCTGACTGGGGTCCTTATGTGAAATGAACACCAGTGTGTAGAGGGAGTGGTCTGCCTGGTGAGCTCCTGTTACACTGTGTGTACTGCTCTCAGTAGGCCTTATCTGGACAGCTATATGTGTCTGAGAGGATCTTTGCTGCAGCACCAGGTCTGTGGCAGTGAATGTTGTATGTGGTACCAGGCAGGACTCCCAACAGGACTATACTCATGGCAATACTTCTAAGAAATTCCAGAAGGTATTGGAAGGGAAGTCAAAGCCTGAGTGACCCCGAGGGGCAATGGAGAGAGAACAGGCAATATAGCGATGGGAAAAGAAGGTTCTGGAAGTTCTGTGGGGTTACATCAGCAGTAGTTCTGTTCCTAGAGCTCATTCAGGTAAAAGCCTTTTTCCTTTTTCAGACCTCCCTAGGCTATTATGGCTGCCTTTTGGTGCCAACTGGGGCCCCTGCTTTCCCTTATCTGTATCTTCCTGCCCATCACAGACTCCATACCTGTCTCCCTCTCAGCCTCAGCATCACATCACCCACCACAGAATCCCTCTCCTCTTATTGTCCAAGGTTTCTCTAAGATGCTCACATGGCTTCTGTATCTGCACAGTGTACAACAGAGCCATGGATGTCTGTGTAAAGCACACTCCTTGTAGAGAAGCAGGTCAGACCTGGACAAGAAAATAAAGACAGAACATCATAATGTAATCAAGTTAAAATAATGTCTGCATTATCTGGGTAAAGGAAAGTATATACATAGCTTCCTCTTGATATAAGGGGAAGAAGAGAATTAAAGAGCAGTGGAAAGAGACCATTTCACAGGCGAGAAGTCAACATTTGGAGTGACTTTAGGGCAAATTAAATCTTCAGACTCGGCATTCAGCAGAATGTGAGAGATGGAAAATGATGACTAATATTTACATGACACACACCACATGTGGGCTGGTATCCAAGTGCTTCCCGTGTTTCAGCTCACTTCATGCACACAGCAACTGTCTCAGACGGTTCATACTGCTCTCCTCACTTGAGAATGAAACCTGAGCCTAGAGAGGGTAGATGGCCTGCCCAAGTCACATAGAAAGCAGAGAACCCAAGATTTAACATAGGTCTTCTGACCCGGCACCACCTTCTCCACCACTTCTCCAGGAACACAGTACTTGAGTGTATGTTTACAGCTATGCTCAGTAGTGTTGTCTCAAAAACAACACTGTAAGTTTAAATAAGAAAAAGTGGGTGGAAGGACATTCCAAGTGGGTTTTGGAAAAGCGAGCCACATATGACAGGCCAAGATGATCTGCAAACAAGAAAGAGCAGTACTCAAAGACTGGCCACCATGGGTTGCCTGGCTTTCCTTTGCTCTTCAGTAGATCCTGAGCTTTGCATAAGTAAGGGCAGGGTTTCCGGGGAAGTCAGTACGTCATGACCCCTCTCCCAATTAAAAAATTCTCCAGGTACACCAAAGTGTTTTTTAAAGAGCCAAAAGAGCTGAAGACCACCGGGCATGGTGGCTCACGCCTATAATCCCAGCACTAGGGAGGCAGAGACAGGAGGATTGCTGAGTTCAAAGCTTGCCTGGGCTAAATAGTGAGCTCAGAGCCCACCCAAACTACAAAGTGAGACCCTATCTCAAAAAAAAAACAACAACAACACAACAACAAAACAACAACAAAAAAAAGAGCTGAAGACCATAAAACTACCCTTGTTGTTACCCAAGAAATTGCTGACAAAAGACACTCAGAGAGACTAAAATTGAACCTTGTTCAGAGAATTTGTTCAGAGTACCCATAGGAGTGTCTGTGATCTTTTTGTCACTGGCCCACCTGTATGCCTGGCCATCCTGCCCTGGACCTTGAGGGGAAAGAGCAGCCACCAGATCTTCTACCCAAAGCCTAACGTTGTGCTATTTGATGGTGGTCTAAAGAACAGCCCCTAGCAGTCTCAGCTTTCTATCTTAGGGAGACACCTAGAGAGCCCCTTTGTAATTATTTAGAAAACTATGAAAGTGATCCATGTAGCTCCTTGGAAATAAATTTCTTGCAAGGATGTTGGTAAAGGTAAAAACAGAAACAAACAAAAAAAAAAAGAAATGACAGTTTCCTTAAACTAAACCTGTTTAGTTTAAACTAAATCTGTTTGATTAAATAAAATATCTTTCTTTGCTCATTGTTGTAGCTTTTTGTCCCTGAATGCAGCCATATAACCAAGTAGGCCAATGGGAATCACTAAATACCTGCCCAAGAGAACAGGTTAAATTTTTCTGCCTTCAGTTTCAAACCTCAGTTTCAGAGTTTCTATAAGTGAAAACAGATAAATGTCTCTGATAAAACCACGAAAGTTTGGGGCTGGGCTTTCTGTTGTCCTTGTGCTATCCCCCTTCCCTCTAGCAGGCCTAGTCCAGAAGAGAATTTGCTGTCTCTATGGGCTGTGTCCTCAGTTGTGGTCTTAGGACAGTCTGATAGGTCTCAAAAATTCATAGAGAATCTGTGATCTAAGGCCTTGCCCATGATAGAGGGTCACACTGTGCACCTGGGTCCCTTTTATAAATGACAATTTAGACTCAACTCAATAGTCTCACTTCTTCAGAGTTATTCATAAGCCCTGTAATCCAGTATGTTTTCTTAGTGGCAAAGAGAATTATAGCCAGCAAAAGAAATTGCATATCTTCAATATACAACCACAGGTTACCATATATCCACTAGGATGACTTGTATATAACACTTCAACAAGCATAAAATAACAAATAGTGATGAGGATAAGGAAAAATTAGAACATTTCTGTATTATTAGGAGGAATATAAAATTGTGTGGTTGCTATGGAAAACAAAATGGTGGATCCTTAATGAATTGATAACGGCCTATGTAATCTAAGATTTCAAGATTCCATGTACTTCCTGGTACATGCTCAAGATACACAAAGTCATTAAGAGATATTTGTACCTACACTCAGAGCATTATTATTCACAATAGCTAAAAGTTGGAAGTATCCCAAACGTCCATGGATGGATGGATGGATAGATAAATATGTGTACACATATAATAGAATATTATTCTTCCTTAAAAAGGAAGAACACTCTTAACACAAACTACAACATAGGTGAAATTTGAAGACATAGTGAGTGAAATACGCCAGCTGCAAACAACAATAGCATACGAGTCATCAGGTAAAAATACAGACAGAAAGTAGGAGAGTCTTAAACAGGGCTGTAGACAATGAAGAATTATTATTTAATGGCTACAGAGTTTCAGTTTTGAGAGACGGAGAGTTCTAGAGATTGGGTGTACAGAAATGTGAATGTATTTAATAGTACTGAACTACATAATAAAAACTGTCAGGATGGTAAATTGTATGTGATGCATATTTTACCACATTTTAAATTTTGAAAGTGTTTTAAATGTGCAAGCATGGGGCCATGGGGCTCTGTTGCACAGAAAGCATCACAGAACACATGTGCACAGTGGAAAAGCACTTTCAGATGCTGGGGGATGGGCAAGCTGGAGAACATCACTGAGACCCCTGCTTCTCCTACCCTCCGTGCTCTTCATCTCTTTCCTTGTAGCCCATGTACATTTGTTATGAAGGCCTATTGTTTGCAGAGTCTTGCAATTTACTCTTTCTTTTCTCCCATGCTTCCTCCATCACCCCAGCCTCTGCCCTCACTCATCTCCCTGACTCTGGATGCTTCTTCCCCTCCAGCTCTTTCATATGCCACCTCCATTCAAGTATTTCCAGAAGATCTACTTCCCCATGCCACTAGCCTGCCCGATAAAATATAACCACTTCTTCTTAGTTACTGCATCACAACTTTACCAGCAAATCTTGTTTCTATTATTTTCCTCCAAACACTTCATTTCTAGCTGGATCAGACTTTCTATCCACCTCACCTCTCTCTACCTTGGGCAAAATCTGAGCATCTTGAAATTCAACAGAGGCCTGGTTTTGTCTGAGAATAAACTGCACCGTCTTCGGCCTATCCTTCTCTGTCCTCCATCTGCGCCTTGCACTTTCCCCTGGAGGCCTGAGTCATTCAGCTGGGAGGGAACAAGGTCTCTTCAAGCTTCACCACAGTTTTGTGGTTCTCTACTTGTCCTTGCAGAGGCCAGACATCTGTTGGTGTTTACTGTGGTTCAGGGGAGAAACAAAGTACCATCGTGGTACTGCTGAAACTGGGCATTTCTGGGGTCTATTGGATCTTCTTTTCCTTCACCACAACTGATACTTACTTCTTGTCTTTCTAGAAGTTTTTGGTGGGCAAAGAGATGCCAAGGGAATGCCATGGAAGTTAAGTCTGGCAGCACTTGCTCTCCACGGAACTTGGGGTAACAGAGAATGAGACAGGTTCTCTAGGGCATCATAAGACTCTTAGTACGTGTCCTACTTCAGTCTTTACAGAGAATGACCAGACAGAAATCTGTGCAGGTGGCCCACACCATGCAGGGATCTACCAGATGGCTTCAGCTGTTCCAGGGCCTTACTGGACATTTTAGGTTGGTTTCTATTGAAAACAACAAGAGAAGCAAGAAAAAGGTCAAAACACACTCCTTGCAACCCTGACACAATACTCCTTTGTTCTGTGTATTTTCTGTGCCAAAACATGGCAGAATTTATGGGAGCAAACTTATTCATGCAGTGCAGTGTTGCATGGTGATATGTGGAGAGACAATTAGAATACCAAGGCCAGTGATTTATCCCAAATTTAGCCCATGTACAGCTGCAGCACAACAAAAACACCTTCCCTTGTTTTGTTCTCTTAAGGGAGCATTCCAGATGTATCAGGAGAAATGTGGGGTCTTTTTCCCTAGGAGTTAAGTACATCACACCCAGAACATATTTCACAAATCTTAAATGAGCTGAATGAAGCTTTTCTAAGCTGATCATAGCTTTTCATGAGTGGGTGACTGTCCCCAGAACAAGGCAGGGAGATCTAGCTGGCATCCTTCATTCACAAATACCGAAGTGCCCTTTCCCTTTCATTCTTTCCCTCATCAGACTGCACTCTCTCTTTGTAATATGTGTGTTGCTAAGGAAACCATGGTAACCCCGGAGCTTCTCAGAGCCTAGCAACTGCTCAAAAGACTGAGAAGTGAGTTTGGCCTACTGTTTGAGATCAGAAGTATGATTTGGAATATGCTGTAAAATACTGCATAATTTGAAGAAATTGGTGGCCAGCTAGGTAATATGCTAGATGGTAGCTACATCTTACTAACTGGAGTATTGATTTGCTAAACTTCTCCTCAAGCCTCATACATTTAGGAAAAATACGGGATCTGGACTTGGCTTAAAGTCCCAAGGTGAGAAGAACTCCATCAGTAAGATTCAGCAGCACCTTTGAGTTGGCTGAGTCTGAGCAGAGCCCAGCGAAGCCTCTGGGTCTCTCCTGATAGCCTTTGTCACCTGCCATTTCATCCTCACTCGTGTGGAACCACCGCACGCTGGCTGTTATATTCAGCTGTTTGTGCCAAAATTACACCAACCACATGCTTAGACAGAAGGAACACAATACATTGTTTATTTTATATCTACAAAGCTAGGCATTGTGCAGAAAAGCAAACTTGCCTGGTCCCTTTCATGAGGATAAAGGAAGACACTATAAGGTAACCTCGGATCAAACCCGTATCAGTGTATAATCAGAAGACATTCAAATAATAAGAAACAGTAACTTGAATCCTAGAGCTGAACACTACTGAATGAATCACATAAAGAAGGGGCTGTGTATGAGGAAGGTTTGGTTTGCCTCTGTTCCTTACTGATTTCTTTCTGTAATTCAGTTACTTTATCTTCTTTTTTTTTTTTTTTTTTGAGACAGGGTCTCACTTTGTAGTTCAGGCTGGCCCTCAGCTCACTATGTAGTCCAGGCAAGCCTCAAACTCAGCAGTCCTCCTGTCTCTGCCTCCCACGTGCTGGGATTACAGGCATGAGCCACCACGCCCAGCTTCAGTTACTTTATCTTTAAAAGTAGACTCCTTCTTAATAGGGATAAATTCTTCGGTAGTATTATTTCTTCTACTTCTTTCTATTCTTTCCATTATACATAATTCAAATCCTTGCCCATAATTGGCACCCAGTAAATAGTTCCTGAAAGACCTAAAATGAATGAATAAAGGATAATTTATGATATGTCCCAACTCCCTGATAGAATGAGAGGGGGAAAATATACAATAGCAGATGATAAACACAAGAATTTTTACTCATGATAAAATAGATGTTGCTATTTTATCAATACCTGAGAGAATTAAATTCATGCAAAGAATCTGTATTTAATCATTTCAGTGAAATAACCAGAAATTCCACTGACCGTCAGCTTGACCATAAACTTGTCTGAAATAACTGAGTCTTGCAGTTGGCCTAGTGCCCCTTGTAATATGCCTTAGGCGTGACTAGCATTCCTCTTGGGAACCCCAAGAAGGGGAAGGGAAAACATGGTATAATCAAGAGCATATTAGCTGAGAGCCAGAGGCACTGGTTTCTCTCCAGATCTGGAAAGGGTTTTCTGGCCAGCACAATGTGACCTCCCTCTCAGGACAATCCACAGACTACAGACATGGCAGGAGGCCAGGTTAGGACAGGCTGAACTGCCATCTCCTGGTCTTAGATCCAACCCATTCCTCCCTGGTGGCCTCTGAACTGCAACTCCCTTGTCAGATGGGAGACTGAAGGAGGAGGATGGCTGCTTTGCCAGCTTCTGCACTGCCACCTACAGCAGCAGTACTGTGACCATGGACTATGGACTGAAGCAGCTCCACGGGCTGCCCTGAGCTCTAGCAATCTTGGCCCTGATTTTGTCAGAATCAAAACACAGTGTCCCGAGTTCCATCTCAGAGGGAACCACATAGACCCAGGCATAGATGTGACCGTGACAACGGCAATGTCTTTGCACAGCTCAGCAGAAGGGATGAATTTGCAGGCTCTGACCCAGGTGACACCCTGCTTCCTTGCCTTTAGGGAACATCTCCCACTCTCTCTGTTCTCTTTCCCTTTGACCCTAACCCTTGTAACATTTTTCCCCCATTAATCCCTTCTCATGAAACATCTAGAGTTACCCCATCCAGATATTGTTTGATACACACAGCACCATAGCCCAGAGTGAACTCTGAGGATTAAGGGCTCCCACTTCATCAAGAAGGTGAGGAAGAAAGAGCCTCGGTGACTGCTGCACCTTGCACAGTTCGACTCTGAATTGAAAATCCTGACACTGATCAAGCCACCCTTAACTCAACAAACCTGTATGATCCCTTCATGAAAGGTGCTATGTGTGCCACTGAGATGCCACTAAGGAACAAAGGACTTATTCCTGTATCTGCCAGGATTGTTCCCAAGAGATCAGCTCCAGTTCTAGCATTTCTTCAGGTCTTACCTTGGCTAAAGAAAACCGCCTCTCTAGACTTCACAGCTCCTTCCAGAGCCCTGTCTACACATGGATGGCCACAGAATAAGCTGAGGCCTCGGCTGGGACTCCACTGAAGCTCCATTCCCCTCTTCCCAGTTGGCTCCTCTGCCTTCTCTTCCTCGGGAGTTTATCCCGACTGCTCTCTGACATGCTGCTCCCTTCCTTGGAGTCTGCTGCCAAGGACGGCTGGCTTCAGCTTCACAGGACTAAGGGGACGTAGAAAAGTGGGAAATCATTGCTTTTTCTCAGGGCTCCAGCAGTCATGGAGCCCATGAGGCCCAGGTGGCTCAAACACTGGACAGCTCCAGGTGGACTGTCAGATGACTCTAGAAGAGGCTAGCGTGTGAGCTAGTGGAGTAGGTGGAGAAGAGCTGTCCGGACTGTGAGCTGCCATCATCCAGTCAGCCTGTGTACTTCTCAGAATGAAGAGACAGAGGAAGGGCAACAGCCCAGTTCTGGAGCACAGACACCTTTCTCCTGCCCACAGGTCTCAGAACTCCAGGCTCTCTGGCTCAGGACTGGAGGACTCCCACCAGGGGTCTCCTGAGTTCCCAAGTCTTGTCCTCAGACTGAGGGTTACACCATCAGCTACCTTGGACTTGGCCACACTGCCGACGTCCCCTGTTCCTCAGCTTGTCCCTCGCTTCCTTTCTCCCAGGTGAGGACCCTGCATTCCTCCCTTGATAAGGTGCAGCACCAAGGCATCATCTCAGAAGTAGAGAGCAGCCCTCGAAGTCACTGAGTAACCAGCCATCTTGAAGATGGGCTTCCCAACCTTCCAAAAGATAAGAAATATGTCTCTTTCCTTTACAAACTGCCCAGTCTTGGGCATTTTGTTATGGAAGTACAGGAAGACTAAGACAGATGTATACTCATTTGTAAGACTGCCATAGCATTAACAACTGAAGGATCTGTTCCAGGCCTCTCACCTTCTACAAAGATGGCTGTCATTGTGTTCATGTGACATTTTCTTTGTGTGGGTCTATCTCCATAAATCCCCCCTTTAACAGGATACCGGTCTTGTTGGTCCACTGTCACTGGAACAAAATTCCCAACACCTGCGACTTACAGAAGGTGAAATGCATTTTGACTCTAGTTATCATCCACAGCTGGCTAGCACTGAGGAAGAAGGAGGATGGTAAAAGACAAAGCTGTCAACCTATGGAAGCTAGAGGCAGTGGGACAAGAGAGGAGGGGGCACAAGAAACGCCCTTCTGGGGCACAACCCCAGGGACCCACATCCACTGACCAGGCCCCACCTCCTAAAACACATTAGCTCCTGAACTGATTAGTTGATGGATTCATTGATGGTACAGCACCTCCACAATTCAATCACCTTCCACACATCAGGATCTTGGGGAACCATAACATGAATCACCTCATGTTACTTTAATTAACTTTTTAAAGATGCCTTCTCCGGCCAAGCTTACATTCTTACATACTGTGGGACAGGTTGTCCAGAAATGAAAGTAGGAGGCAGGAAGGAGATGTTATTTGCACCCTAACAGGCCTCAGTCTGCAACTACACATGGTTATGTTTGCAACACGAAGAGCGGGCATGAATCTGACAATTCTGGAGCCTCCCCTGAGATCCAAGCTCAGTCATCTAAGGTACTTCACTAAAGTGTCTGCCCACCCAAAAGGAAGGAGAGTGGATGATGCCCAGAAGGGTTACACATTGGTTCCCCAATCCAGGTTGGCAAGATTTAAATCAGGAAGCCCAGAGCCTGACTCCACAGCTACAGAGAAACCTGAACCAGAGAGTCTGTTGGGAAATATGCATTTACAAGAAAGCTATTTATTACACATATGGGATGATGAGCACTGTGGGTGATATATTAACCTCTCGGAAGGTGTCTGGGAATCAAACATAATTAAGCTTTTACATTCTTCTCAAAATTAATAATAGGGTGATGAGTAAAGATAGCAGGAGGAAGACACAGTCAGAGGTGGGTTTTTCACTTGAGGAGGATAGATTGTACTTGCTTAACTCACTGACAGAATTATAATGGTTTCTCTAGTTTTATTCTGTCATACACATTGCTCTCATACACATTGCTTTCATTTTAGGCTGGAAATATACACATGCATTTTTGTAGAAAGTCTTATTGTAGTAAAAAGCCTTAAGGATCAGCATTTTGTTAGTAGGGATAGGACAGCAGGACATGTGGACTCTAGAGAAATGTATACACAAGTGCTTAGAAGCAACTCAAAGCTTCTAGCCAGCACTTTGGAAATCAAACTAGTGCTACAATCTGTATCTGGAGCCATCAGAACCATGTTGCGATGGGGCATTTGAAGGAGCACAAACAGGCAGGATTACAGTTTGGCCCTAGGCCCTCAGTCCCGGGAACACTGGCCTCAAAAGCATCAGCAAGCTGTGGAGGTCTGTGAATCGAGTGCAAATGTACTCATATGCCAAGAAAATCTGAGACGGCTATTTTCACAGCTTATTGGGGCTTGGCTAGGCTCCAGAAACCATCAGCAAAGTAGCCTGCCCTCATACTTCAAAGGACAAACTTGCACTGATAAATCCTGCCCCACACTTTCTATAGCACACACTTAATCTTGAGGTATATAATACCACAACAGTGAGTCACTGGGCTAGAGTCTCAGGCCTATCCGCGGGATGGGGAGAAAAAAAACATCTCCCACATCTGTTGTCTGAAGCAATTCCCTTTACTCCTCAAAAGTATACTAAAAAAAACAGAAGAGTAAAAACTATCACAGGACAAAGGAGTTACAGCCTGGTTTACCTGTACAGAGTCCTTCAACAGAACTATGATGAACTCAGCCCACCATTTTTCATTACCATATTTTATCACCTTTTGATAAAACTCACCAGACAGGGGCAATTAATCTGCTTTAGTCCCTGGATGGAGCTCAGCTGTCTCAAGAGGCCGTCCAGCCAGGAGACAAGCTGAAAGCTTTTCTCTGACACACTCACACTTTTCTCAGAAGATCTGTGACTTCAGAATTATAGTAAATGTAAAGTAAAGCTCAGCCACATTAGCTTAGGCAGAGACTTTATGAACACAACCTCTATATAGCACGAGAAGTAGTAGAAAGAATCAACAAATGGGATCTCGTCCTACTAAAAAGCAGCAAAAGCAACCACTGGCACCACTAAAAGAAAACCAACAACATGGGAAAAAAATCTTTACTATCTGTTTCTCAGACAAAGGGCTACTATCTAGCATATATAAAGAACTTTAAAAAAGCAGTTCCCCCACCTTTAAAGACCTAATTCAAAAATGGGCATCTGAAATGAACAGACACTTCTCAGAGGCAGAAGTCAAAGCAGCCAAGAAGCATATGAAGAAACGTTCACCATCACTGGTCATTCGAGAGATGCAGATGAAAACAACACTGAGACTTCATCTCACTCCACAAAGAATGGCTGCTATTGTGAAATCAACCAACAATAAATGCTGGCGAGGCTGCGGGGAGAAAGGAACCCTTCTCCACTGTTGGTGGGATTGTAGACTTATACAACTATTGTGCAGATCATTGTGGAGATTCCTCAGAAAACTAGGATTAGACGTCCCATTTGACCCTGCTATTCCCCTGCTAGGAATATACTTGAAGGAGTTAAAAGGATCATACTGTAAAGACATATGTGTACCCATGTTCATAGCAGCTCAGTATGTTCATAGCAGCTCAGTTTGTGATAGCCCATTCTTGGAAATAACCCAGAAGACCTTCAACTGGAGACTAGATAAAGAAGATGTGGTTTGTCTATAAAATGGAGTACTACTCTGCCATAAAGAATGACAAGTTTCATTCATTTATGCACAAATGGATACACCTTGAGAACAAACTAATAAGTGAAATAAATAGATCACATATATGTAAATACCATATCTTTTCTCTGGTATGAGAACCTATAGATGTAAATGAGTTCTAGAATGTATGATAGATTTTGTAAAATAGGAAATATTCAAAGGGAATGTGGTGGGGGAACGTAATGAGAGGAAAGAACAAATATGATTTGTAAAGAAAAAGAAATAGCATGTATATAAGGGGTGCGGTATTGTGGGTGGGTAGGGATATGGGTAAAAATACACTGGTCATACACTGGTACAAAGTCCCCATTGTTGAGTGTGATTGTGAGCTGTATATAAAATGTACCAATAAAGAATTCAATTAAAAAAATTAAAGCTCAGCCAATATTCCCATGAATATCTGAAGAAGAAATTATCAAGCCTTGGTAGTCATGGAAGAGCTGAAAGCAGTAAGAGAATTCCAAGGTTAAGGTCAAGGGCAAAGGCTCTCCTTTCTGGGGGGTAAAGGAAAGCCAAATAATAATAATTCCTTTACTAGAAATTATACATTGCCTGAAATGATCCTGGGCTGCCTTGTAGTTCTGCTGGCCAGCAGACTTTTCCCTTTGTAGTCGTTGAGCCATGACCTGTAAAAGGATGGTAAAGATATTCTACAACTTGTGTTAAGCAAGTCAACAAATTTTAGTGACTGCACAGAAACTGAAACCTAAAGTCTCAGGAAATGTACTTCAGCATATGCACATGATTGTGGATTCGTTCGGGCACTTTCCTATGCACGCATGCACATGCACACTTTCCCACTGCAACACTTCTTAGGCTGCACTGCATAAATCCTAAGCATCATCGTTCTAGATGATGTATGCAAAAGTTCTTTTCCAGAAGATGCCTTTTGGCTTCAGTTCTAACTTTTCCCTCTAGTTCTCACTGATGTCTCCTAGGTACTAAATGCAGCCCCCTTAGACTCTGCTTGGCAGCATCTGAGAACAGGCCTCACCACAGCTGTCAATTAAAATGAAAATGAGGAGTGGCCATTTCATATATTTATAGGTGCCAATAAACCCCCACTTAGAACTTGAGTCAACAACACTGTTTTGGAAGCACTGGCCAACACTGTGGCCTTTCACTAGCTAGGACCACCTTTCTGCATCACTTAAGAACTAAAATCTGTTAAGTTTCATGCAAGGGCCTTAATAAATCTTACTGAACAATCTCCTCCTGTACATTTGCCAACCTGATGTGAGAAAAGTGAAACTTGGTAAGCCTTGTATGGATTTGCCAAGACAAGGAACCTAGGCTAGAGTCTGTCTGTGGCAAGAAGTATTTGAGGCCCCTCCTGGAGAGTCAAACAACCCAAACCACAAGTAGGAGTGGAAGAGGATCTGAACACTCTTCAAACACCTCCTGAACCCAGGATGCTACCACTTAGCAGGGCAGACAGGTGGAAGGCATTAAGTGGCCCACTAGATACTGGTGGCAACAGGTACTGAGGCAAAGTTTGCACAGGGAAGTCTGAATCCTGAGACAGGAGAATGCTGTGGTTTAGATCTAAAATGTCCCCCAAAGTCTAATTTGTTTGGAAGGAGATTGGATCATGGGATGCCATGCTCATTGTAGATTCCTCTATTGGTGAGTTCAGTAGCTAAATGTGCTATTAGGAGGTAGAGTCTGGTTGAAGGTAAGTCCCTCAGGCATTACCTACAAGCTATATCCTTAGCCCCAGCTCTTCCCTTCTTTCCTTGCTGTCATTTCCTCCACCATCATACTGTTCCTGCCATGGAGTCATATGAGGATTGAACCCTCTGAAAAATGTAAGCTAAAGAAACTTCTCCTCCATTCAGTTGTGACTGTTGGATATTTTGTCCCAGAGATGGGAAAACAGCTAAGATAGTCAGGCCTCAGGCATACAGTGCTTCCTCCACTTCCCGACCCTCTTACAGAAGAAGAGAGAAGCAGCAGGAAGTTTTGTGGCACTGGGCCTTGCATTTGCAGAATTTGTTGGTTGTAGGTAGCTTTGGTGCCACATAAAGACCACCTAACTAAAGTCAGAAAACTAGGTCCAACTCTACAACTGCCACCTCCTTGGTAGGCTGCTCTGAGCTTCATTCCTCATAAAGTGATCATGATGACTAAATAAAAATATCATGTATCAAAAGGGTATATGCTGTCAATTATGTATTTATTAAGTCTTTCCTGTTGTTCATTTCCATTTTCTCTAACCAACATACTTGAGGCTGGGAAATGTATAAAGAAAAGAGGTTTATTAATATAGCACCAGCATCTGCATCCCTCTGAGGGGGCCTTGCTCTATTGTGTCACATAGCAGATGATGTCATAGCTGGGAGGATGATGAAGAGAAAGAGAGATAACATAGTGAGACAAGAAACCAACAAGTTTAGTGAGGGGCTAGTTTTGCTCTTTTACAGCAGCTTTCTTGCAAGAAGTAACTGGGGTCCCATTAGAAAATCCCTTCAAAGGCAGAACCTTCTATGACCTCCTCTAGGGTCCATTTCGTAAAAGTCCTATACATCTTAAATTATTTTTTAATTGAATTATTTATTGGTACATTTCATATATACATCACAGTCACACTCAACATTGGGAATCTGTACCAGTATTAAATTTTTTTTTTTTGAGATAGGGTCTCACTTTGTAGTTCAGACTGGCCCTGAGCTCACTATGTAGCCCAGGCAAGCCACCGCAAACTCAGCGATCCTCCTGTCTCTGCCTCCCGAGTGCTGGGATTATAGGCGTAAGCCACCATGCCCAGCACTGTGGTATGTGGTATTGATTGCTGGTGGGCATGAGTTACCACGCCCAGCATTCTATGTGGTTACTGGGATTGAACTCAGGACCTTGCGCTTGCAAGGCAGGCGCCAGAACCACTGAGTTAAATCTCTGGCTCCAGTATTAAATTTTTAATATTAGCAATCAAGCTTCCAACATATAAACCATTAGGCGACACCTCCAAAACATGAATGAACTACATGACTAAAATAATAAGTACCCTAGTTACTTGGTTTCCACTCTGTCTCTATGAAGAACAGACTTTTTCTGAGAAGAGAAGTGTAGAGTGGAGGGAGTGTAATTTGCTCAAAGACACAGGAAAAATACAGGAGATGTAGAAAACATAGTTCTGTTATTTTATTACTTTGGAATCAAGAGTGCTTTATCTGTACTATCTACATGGCTTTTTAATACGGTGATCATATTTTTTAAATGACGATGGCAGAACAGAAAAACAACGAAAAGTTTTCCCCAGGATAGTCATTGTGGGTTGATGAATTTGGAAGATTGATCAAGCTGGCAGTGGCACTTTGCTATCCAATATTGCCTTATTTTGCTATTTTAGCAGCCATAGGCCTCACAAGTACATGGAAACCAGAGCAGCTTGTTCAATCCTCCCTTTAGATGTTGAATCTGAGGTTTAGCAAATGGGAAGAAAGATAGGATCCAGAAAGATGGCGTGTTAACCTGAAGTGAAGACAAAGCTTAGAAAACACATCGTGCCTTTACAGAGGAAGGTGGCTTCTCTTTTACAGAAGAAATATTGATAAGAATCCCAGTCCTGGAGTTCCAGTTGGAAGAAGTAGCTATTAGACCAATAAGGCTTCCATCTCCACAGGTGCCCACAAGAAAGCTGAGGCAGAGAACCAAGCCCATCACCTCCTACAGCATCCTCGAGCATCATGCCTCTGCTCCACAGTCCCACAGGGAAGACGAGCCTGGCTTCAGGTGCTCTGCATCTAAGAGCCTTGTTCCTGCTGCTCTAAGATGAAGGGGATAAGCCATGCAAAAGCAAGTACCAGGGGCCGGAGGGTTAGCTCAGTGGTTCCGGCGCCTGCCTTGCAAGCGCAAGGACCTGAGTTCAATCCCCGGTAACCACATATAATGCTGGGCGTGGTGGCTCACGCCTGTAATCCCAGCACTCGGGAGGCAGAGACGGGAGGATTGCTGAGTTCGCGGCGGCTTGCCTGGGCACCATAGTGAGCTCAGGGCCCAGCCTGAACTACAAAGCGAGACCCTGTCTCCAAAAAGCAAAAAAAAAAAAAAAAAAAAAAAAAAAAAAAAAAAAAAAAAAAAAAAAAAAAGCAAGTACCAGACACTTCAAGGTTTTTTGATGTTCCAAAATTCTATGATCTTTCATCATGTCAAAGAAGCTACTTTGAAACTACTGTAGGTACAATAACTGTAACCCCAAATGAGGCTTGGTTATGGTCAACCATAGTATTCCTATAACTTTATATGAAGCATTTCCCTTCAGAGTGGCTCCAAAGGAAGTGATATTTCAAAATCCCCACATTTATCTTTTTCTACTTTCTTTTTTCCTCTTTCATCTTCTTTTCATCATTATTGTCATAATCATAATTACAGTGGGTGTGTGTTTTTATAAGGGTTCCTTCCAGGAGTCACTGATCCTATTGACCTGAAAAAAGGAAGTAAAACAAGTGTCCAGAATTCAAGCATCTTCCCACACATTAACAGGGAAGCCATGGAGTACTTGCCCATAAACAGAACACCTCACACCACCTCAAGAGTTCCCATGACAGACTGACTGAAAACACGTGCAGAGCACAAATTGGCATGTGGGGTACATGTGACTTGACCTCTATAACCCGAGGTAATTGGCACAGGTATGGAAGTTTGATCCAAGAGCTAGTCTCTGAGTTGGCCTGACATAAAAGCTACACCCAACAAAGGGATAAATAAAATAGGGATATTTGAATAGGGATAAATGAATAATAGGGATAAATGAAAATGAATAATATGGATAAATAAACAATAAATAATAATAGTTAATAAATAATAAACCATTTGAATAGGGATAAATAAACAATGGGGATAAATGAAACCACTCAAATTATTCTCCCAAAGAGTCCAAATGAGAACCACAGAGACATTCATGGGCTATAAGGTAGGAAGGAAACAGAAGCTAAGAGCAGCAGAAGACACAGACAGAAAGCATGGGCAGCCAGAAGCTAAGACTAAGTCTAGAATACCAGAAAGTAGAAACTGAGTGATGCATAGAAGAGCATGTGAGACAATTGGCTGTGTAGTGGTGTGAACAGTAGAAAATTAGAAATCTCCTGCTGCTCTAGAACAACAAGATAATCCAGTTCCTACAGGTGCTTTTGATCCATAACTTCCCAGTTCTTAGTGCACACTGAATTCTCTAGAAGACTTGGTGCTTGGTAATTTCCCATGAAGTGTGGTACAGATTTCTGCATACATGTTTTCATCAAAAAATTTCCATTTCTTCATTGTGTCCTGAGACTCTGCTTCATTCTTATCATCAAGAGGCTTACTGAATATAAGACACCAGCCATATGGAGTCATCTGCTAAACAAAATCTTCAACCTGTGCTCAATTCCACTGACATGAGTACTTTTGTCCTGGGAAATTCTAGGGTCTATCCATTTTTATTGAATTGACACTTTCCCTGTTAAAAATTCTCTAGAGCCTTTTATTTCCACAAACACTGTTGTACTTTTTTTTTTTTTTTTTTTGCAACTCTGCTCCCTGAGTCTCTAGCCACCCAGAACTAAAAGCACTGATTCTATTACAGTCACACATGGCTTAAAGACAAGGGTATGTTGTGAGACCTATGTCATTATGTGAACATCATAGAATGTGCTTACACAAACCTAGATGGTATAGCCTCCTACACACCCAGTGCACACAATTGTATGTGCTATATTTTATATAACTGGTTGTGCAATAAATTTGCCTATACTACCATCACCAGAAACACATGAACAATGCATTGTGCTTCTATCTTAAGACAGCTATGATTTCACTAGGTCTTTGGAATTTCTCAGATCCATTATAACCTCACTGGACCAATGTAGTCCTTTGTTGGTCCTTTGTTGACCAAAATAACATCATGAAAGGCACAATTGTATTTCAGTTGATATCTTGTATTTGTACATTCCCAGACAAATTTTCCAGGTCCATTCCCAGCTAGTTTCACTTGCATTATCTCTTTTGAACCTGGCAGTGACCTTAGGAGGTAACAACAGTTGTAATAATAACAATATCCAAATTTCAAAAGTACTATATAATTAAAGAACATTTTCTCATGTGTGATCTTAGGTGATTAGATCTTTCTAATCCTGCTTACCCTGTGAGACAGCTTTCTAATTTTACAAAAGAGGAAGCTGAAGTTGAGGGCTGACATCCAGCTTCACACAAGTATGGTTCCTACAGGGATATATGACCTCGACTTCAGTACTAAAATGCTCTGTAGTCTTTTTTTTTCCTATGAGAAAACACCCAGGGACAGTTCTGAAGTCAGTCATATGGCACTGAAGAGTGTCTAGTTTCTTATCTGTACTTACTAGGTCAGTTGTCGTTTAGGTATAATATCTGTCATGCCCGTGACCACGGTCTGCCCACAAGGCTGAGAAAGGCTGCTTAATAAGAAAACTCATATTTGTCTTCCATGTATGTACTAATATATGATTGATATTCCTTTAGTACATAGACCTAATCTTTTCCAGCCACTTAATTTAATAAATATACATTCCAGAACCTGAAACAAAGTCTTGCCATAATACAGGGGGATCTTTTTGGTGTGGTTTGTCATTGTTGTTGTTTTGAGGTTTTTGGGTTTTTTTGCAGTACCAGGGATCGAATTGAGTTTTTTTGTTTGTTATTGTTGAGTTTTTGTTTTGTAGGGTCTTGTTTTGGCTTTTGTTTTGTTGGGTTTTATGTTTTGTTTTTGTTTTTTTTGACACCAGAAAATTGGTATTTTCATGACTTGTGAATCAAATTATCCTTCTATAAAAACATTATACATTTCAGTTTGTCGAATGGAATGTTGAGAACATTTTGGTTAGAGAGAAGGAGCAGGGACGGACTCAAAATATACATTGTTCTTTGTTTTTGTCTATAACAATGTGGTTGTATAATGATAGCACATGAAACTGATTGTTTTATCGTTCCTTAAATAAGACCTTGACATTCACTACCTCATCCTCCTGTCATTTGGAAGCCACGGAAGTCAAAATTTTGTTTGCCCCAGGAGCTGTTGCTCTCAACACACAGATGGCTGGTGCAGTTTATAATGGAAATTCCAGTGATTAGAGCAGCAATGCACATAGATGAAATAAACAAAATGCAGAAAAGCATGGGCTGGGCTTTGGAGGACTCTTCAATCATGTTTGAATGACTCCAGAAAGAGGCATTTACATAAAAAACAACAAATCCATGTGATCAATAAGCTCTTCGTGTTGATATCAAATATGGTTTCAAATTCTTCCAAACATGCTTTCTGAGCACATATCCTAACTACAAAATGAAAATTATTTGCCATTTAAAATGTTGATGAATCCTAGTAAATAAGCTAGTTCAGTTGGATCTTGAGCCCATGACACCTGGTCCCACAACATGGTCCCAGTGACTACCAGGCTCCATGGCCAGTACTGAGACGGTAATAATTCCAAATGCGTCCATCACCCTGTATCATAAATCTGTACTTGACTCTGCTCCTTTCTTCCTGGAAACTCCAGTGAAGGTCATTCAAGGGCCATACTCTGATAATACTGGACTGTGTTTCCCCCAACATATCACATGGCTCCATGCTTCTATGCCTTTATACTCTCCATTTCTCTGCCTGGAATGGCCTTTCTCTCGTAGATGATTAACAAATGGCCCTGATACATCAAGATTTCAAAATTAAACATTACCAACAAGCATAACTCCCTCCCTCCTTGTGTTATCTTCTACTCCCTCCAACCCTTGTCAATGTCAGCAAAAGAATTCACTTGTTTGTGTGCTAACAAAGTACTTTCCCATTTCTCCGTTGTTCCCTTATTACACTAGTATCACTGCTTCTACTACTGCTGCTGCTGTTGCTGCTGCTGCTACCGCTACCACAACTGCTACCACTCATTGCTGCCTTTGCATCCCTCCCTCTCCAATGAACTACATGTGCCTTAAGGACAGAAACAGTCTTGTTTACACCCAGAATTTAATTTAATCCCTTAGCACATAGTATACGCTCAGGTGTGTGATAAATGAATCTGTAGGTTAATCTGCATAAGGTAAAGATGTGAGTATAGAACAAAAGGCAAATGTAGCAACTCCATATGTTTGTATTTGACTCATTTGAGGCAGGATTTCTAACTCTATTTCCCCTTTAAATAGCAAATTTCTGAGCTAAGACATTTTGAGCTTTCTTTAGGGAATCTTTGTTGTGCAGTTGGCTGCATAACAAAGAAAACCTGATAAACCAGTTTAAACAAACAAGTATTTGTTTTCTCACATGAGAACCTGAAAGTGTTTGCTGGTGTTGACTCCATGATCCATTATTGTCAGGCTTTTATAATTGTATCAAACTATAACCTGAAGATGGTTCCTAAACCTCTACAGATAATTACAACATTCAGGGCACAAAGAAATGATGGAGGAAAGGGTTCCAGCCATATCTGGTTCTTCCCATAGCTCTCTGGCCAACACTAAGTCACATGATTGCTGGGATTCCTACCCATGGAGGTGAGTAAGCCTGGGAAAGTGGACACCAATTATCCTACCTAACTTAGGTCATGCATGACTCTTCTCTAGGACTGGGCATATGGCTACCCACACAAATATTTCTGTGGGTTTGGAAGAAACAAGAAGCCATCTACAAATTCAGAAAATACCTCCATGGTTTAAAAATGAACCATTATATCAAGATGAAAAAGAATCAGTATCACCACTTAGTCTGGAGATCCCTTCCTAACAGCCCAGTGAACATGTTCTCTGCTTCCTGCCTATGGATCAAGGCTGATGGCCATGTCTATGCAATAGGGACCCTCAGGAGGATTCAGCATGGGTTCCTTAGACAGGAAACCCACCCAGATTTACTTAAATCCCAACTTTATAATATTACAATGAAATTTTATGCTATTAGAAGATACCTCTGGAAAGGTAGAGACACACTGACAATAGAATATAAATTGACACCATTGTTTTAAAAACTGTTTTGGCAATACTTAGTTATTATAAAATTGTATCCAAAATATAATTTATAGAGGCAAAACTGAATGACAACAGGGAGAAGCTAACAACTTGAAGATAGAATTTATGACTTTACTTCCCAAGAGGAGACATGCTATGCCACACAAGGCCACAAGGAAGCATCAGGATGTCAAGGAAAGAGAAGATAAAAGCTAGGAGGGGCTGAGGACTCAGCCTTTCCTGGGGTTTCCTGGGGAAATGTGGGGCAGAGTGAACAGCTTCGTCTTCACAGTGTGAATCGTTCTGTCAGGACATGGGCTTGGCTATGGTCTTGAGTTACCTGGACTTAAGCCTAGGGGGATTGAAGGGGGGAGAAATATCAGCTTGGTGTGTGAGAGTTTAATAAGGATGTGGTTGAAAGTGCAGACTCTGGACTTGGTTTGTATCAAAAGTGTGCTTCTAGATGAGCACTTTACCGTCTCTAAGAAAGAGTAGCCCTGGGAAGGACAGTCTCACCAGAGGACTACAAAGTCCTCAAGCACTACAACATCAAAAATACAGAACATAAGAAAATACAGTTAACATGACTGGCCCTGTGATGAGTGGATACATGACACACATGCACTGTAAGAAACTACTCATGTTGAAGATACATATCGCTCTGGTCCAATAATTTTATTTCCAATTAAAAACTCCAGAGAAACATGTGCATAGAAAACTATCCAAATGTTCATATCAGAGGGTAAATACCCAGTGTGACCAAGCACATTGCCGGATAGTTCAGCCCCTGGGATTTGAGTGACAATGAAAACAAATAAGCTAGAGATACACTTTCCATTAATAAAGCTCAAAAACAATATAAAATGAAAGTAATATGTGCTATATAATTTTCTTTGTATAAAGCACCAAAGTAGATAAAACCAAACTTCAGTTAAGTGTCATGCTGTACAAAAAGGAAAACAGTGACCACCAGAAAGGTCCAACCAAAGAAACTGCATTTGAGAAGACAGGAGTTGGGGAGAAAGTAAGAGGAGTATTTCTGAGGTGCTTGTAAAATCCCAGTCCTTACAAGGGAACTTGTAGTTCATTATTTGTAATCCTATACTTTTCTGTATGTATATTACTTTTGTTTCTTTTTAGAGATAAAGTAGAAAATGGGAGAACTTACCTAAATAGAGATTCAGAGTCAAGAAATTATCATTAAACATGTAGGCATCATCTTCTTGATCCAAGAGTTCATGTCAATGAACATAAACTCTTCCTATATTTACTAAGTAAATAACCCGCTTCATCACACATAGGCTGACGCAGCAGCTGCTATGGAAAGGTTAAAAAAAAAAGACATTTCCTCCAGTAGACTCTGACCACTGCAGCATAAGCTATATATTTATGAAAAACAAACTGATTCACTATTTTTGATAACTCTTAGTTTTTGCTTTGTCTTATCTGTAGGGAGCCAGGCCTTTAGAAATGTGGTTCATATTGTTTGTGTTCTTCCTCTCGGGGTCATTTCCTGCACAAAAGAAATTTTAAAGCTGTTTCTGGAAGCCAACATCAACTGGCATTACAATCACATATAATTTTTTTTATTTTTTGAAATAAACAGGAATTACAAATTTCCTTGAAATTGAGAGGCAAAGAGCTACATCAAGGGTAATTACATCCTGCCTACTTCAGAGCCCCTGTGGCCATAACTGGATTTGGTCCCCTTCTTCTTTTCTGTCCTGTATCAGTGTGTGTTTCTGCTTTGTGTATTCAACAACTGCCAGAGCCCTCTCCTTGGACCACTGCTTCAGGAGGCTGTGTAAAACGAGTTAGACTTTGCTGGCGCCTCTCTGCAGCTGTGGGGTTTATGCTATGCTCTGGGATACAGGTAGAAGCAGCTTTTGGCTGCTTCTTTTATAAACACCTAAGGCCAGCACTTTATGAGAACGCTTATATTCTCAGGAGGTTACTGGAGAGAGACCTAGCTAATCAGCAAAGTGGCTTGAATTTTTCCCCATGAACTAAGGAAGCTGAACCAAAGCAAGGAAGATGAGAAACCGTACTAGAACCACACTGAAATAGTCATGCAAAGTGTAATTGCAGGTCAGTTGTAGTCTTCTGGTTGGTATTAATCCCTTAGAAAGGGAGGAGTGTTGAAAGTAGGAGCAATGAAGTGAAGGATTTTTGCTTTGTTTTGTTTTAATTCTTTTAAGAACTTACTTTATATTAAAGAAGATGGATTTTGTAAGAGAGATCCATGAGGAAAATAAAGCGATTATAGAAAAACATGCATTCAGAGAGAGAGCTAGTACAGAAGAATACAGAAATAGAAAGATGCAAAAAGGAAAAGCAGACTAAAAGAGATACAGGAAGACAGTACACAGGAACTTTCCTTAGCTTTGTCCATTTCTTTTAGGTTCAGATGTCAAAACAGAATTCTTAGCACTCTCCTGAGTGATCCTGTACTTAAACTCCTTTAATTGCTGTGATGGATGGCGTACTTACCACCAATAGCCTTGTTCTCACTCGCCCTAACTTCTAATGGGCTGTAAACATGGCCCTTAAAAAATACCCCAGATTTGATGTGGATGTGTGTTCACCTATGTTAATAACATGCCAGGAAAAATAGATTAGCTACTGTCTGGCAGCGGGTGACTCACTGCACTCTGCATTTAAGCCCTCACTGACCCAGTCCACTCCAACAGAGGACAATGCCCTGACTGTATGCAAATCCAGGCTTTTATCATCCAAAGGGAGCTCCTGGGCAAAGGAGAGCATTAACAGCAGGAGCAGAAAGCGCTCCAGTTATTGTTTGCTAAGCAGTCGGATCCTGTGGGGCTCTTCTGGGTGGGTGATGAGCAAGTTCAGAGGGAAATAACTAAACAGCATGAAAGAAAAGGGGCTGGGGGAGGGGAACAAATGCATTCCAGGCAGCAGAAGAGTTATGGCATAATTAGCTCCCAGACAGTCTCACTGATGGTACAGCAGCACTGCCCAGTCCTCCCAGAGGTTCCTTCTCGCCTAGAATTAAACTTTAATTCAGTGTCAAAAGGGCATTGAAAAAAAAAAAAAAGAAAGCACTTCACCAGGCAACGGGGAGGAATCAATGAACTTCACAAAGAAAAGACCTCCATTTAGCCACTCACTGGTACAGTTGGTCCAGTGGGTAGATTTTAAGGTGCAACTATTGAATTAGGCGAAGTAGAATGAAGGAAGTCTGAGTCTGGGCCATCTGGGAGAAAAAATTATGGAAATATCTGCCTGATGCCTGGAAAAACTATTTGTTTTGACTCCTATTGCTGCTATTTTCTTTAAGGCTGGATTTTACAGGACTGGAAAACCAGTGCCCTGGGCCGAGAAAAACTATACTCTTTCAGTAACTAGAAGGTCCTATGTCTTAGATGCCACGTTCTTTTTGGTGGTGATCATTGCTGAGGCCTGGGAGACCTGTTATCAGTGGCCTCCTTGCTATTTAACCCAGAGAAGATCATGTTAGCACCCCCTTCCTCTAGTCAAGAAATTATTTTCATCAATAACATGGAAATAAAATTCTTAAAAAATGTGGCCTGAAAGACAGTGAAATTTTTTTCCTTTACTGTACTTGGTATGTATAATCTTGCCAGAGAAAGATTATTCTGTTACATAATGAATATGTGTAGAAAAAGAAAAAAATGCAATTATTTAAGAGATATAATTACCTTGGTTTGAACTTTTATCTTTTCATGATATATTATTTTATATAAAAATTATCTATTAACTTTGAAGAAAAAATTTTTACCCCACACTTTTAAAAAATTTGCTAAGTTGTCCAGGGAAGGCTTGAACTTCCAATTCTCCATAGAGTCCTGGGAATTTAGATGTAACACCACACTCAGCAAAAGATTTTAATAAAAGCCAAGATATTCCTGCCTTAGAACCAGCTTACCATACTCTGCCAAAAAAAAAAAAGAATAAAATGAAAATGTCTACAAAAATCACAAATGTAATACTCTTTAGTTTTAAATGAGGGTTTTTTTAAGTACATCCAATTGAAGATATTGTTCACCTTCAATAAAATACATTGTATGGCTTAACAAAAATATACCCCACTGTAATCATTAAGTTTATTGTCAACCCCATTGGCTTGGGGGTGACCCAGGGACTGGGAAAGCACACCTCTGGATATGTCTGGGTGCGCCATGGAGGGTGACCTAGGTTACAGCTGCTGCTCCTAGAGGCTTCTCTCATGCATAAGGGGCCTACTGTTTTCAAAAGGCCAAATCAGGGGTAAAACCCATAGAAGGCTGCCTAGGAATGAGGCCTGAGTCCCTTCCTAAAGGGCATACCACAGAGTTTATGGCTGCCAATGGAGATGGCCTGGAATGCTCTGACTGGATCAGAGCGCAGAGAAGAGGTGGCTGGGATCGCACTGCCAGACATGAATGAGACACTATCTCCTGGATTCTGCCTTGAATTTGTATCAGTCAACCCTTGCACACTGACCCAGTGCCAGGAAAGGGCTTCCACTGACTCAGAAGGTCGAGCCAGCTCCATCAGAAAGCTTCTAATCAAGTTTGCTAATTTGTCTATTCCTTTACTTTTCTTTCATTCTATATCTTTCAACTATTGTCTTCTTCCCTTCATTTCTTCCTTTTCTCTTTTATATCCTCCCTTCTATTTCTGTCTTTTGTTCTCTTTTATCTTTTTTTTAACCTACTTATTTAATGACATCTGCACGTTGGTTGAAATTTCTAGAACTAACACATTAAGTTCCCAAGAATTTCTCATCTGGGACTTTGGATATTACATGTAGCTCCAAAGAGCTGATAATTCCCTTTATGTCTTCTTTACTACAAACTAGGGAACATCTTATCTCTCTCTTTCTTCTCCCTGCTACATTTACAAAAAGTGATCATCTACCTTCCATATGCCCCAAGTTTGACTAAGGTCTTGCTTACTGCTGAAGATTGATTAGTACTTATTTGTAATTTGTATTGTTATTGTCTTCCAGAATGCATATTGTGATTGCCAGGAAGGTAGTCTCTAGCTAGAGAAATCTGAGGGTTTATTAATCCAATTGGATTCTAATAGGCATTTCAATAGAGCTTTGACACATGTAGAACTTCCCTCAAATCTCATTTAATTCTCAGAAGTACCCCTGTAAATAAATATTACTCTTAACTTGGTTTTCTAGTGGAGAAAACTGATGTTTATTATGGCTCAAGTGATTAGCTTCTGCTCATATGAAGTGAAACTAGAACTAGGTGTCAACTTCCTACAGTCTGGCTCAAAACCTTTTTCTATCCTTTCTTCCTTCCTTCTTTCCTTACTTCTTCCTTTTTTAAAAGAAAGTAAAGGTCCATTAAAGTTCCTGAAACTGTTATACCCTCAAACCTTTTAACTTTACCATTGTTGAATGTAAAATGGTGGCTCTTTGTCATTATTGGCAACTTCCTTATTTCTAGGAGAGACTTTGTACAATATGTTTATTTGCCACTTAGACTTAACCTCCTAGTCTGCTCCTTAACCTAGATATAGTTTGGCATTGACCATTTGCCTATTATGTCTGACCCATATTCTCACCACACCTCAGCCCCATTTCTCCTGCCTTCTGTTACACAGAAGTTTTAAACACAATACAGTGAAATCCATAAAGTTTCTTTCCTTATAAGGAACACTTATCTGGTACTCTAAAGAAAGGATTTTCACTCTCTAATGTAGAAGAGATTCTGGGTGAAGGAATAGAAATTCTATTTTATTCTTATTTTATAATTTTGTTTCTTATGTTTACTTTTATGTGTGATATGAAAAAAAATCTAGTAATTTTTTTCTACTTGAAGATGTTCATCACCATACATTCAGTAATTTATCTTTTCCAGAATTATTTCTAACTCCATTTCTAGCATACATGACCAAAAGCCATATGTATATTGATCTGTTACCTGGACATCTGTGCTATTTCACTGATTTATTTCTCTACTTAGTTTTATTTCAGGCTTAGGTCTCTACATTAAAAATGGTGCATGTCTAAGCCTGCTGACTTCTATCTTTTCATGTCATTCTTATTGTACTGACACCAAACAGAAGCCTAAAATTTGAGAAATTCCTAGTACTTCATGAGGACAACAGGCCAGAAAGCACATGGTTCTTGGCTTCCAAACTGAAGGCTTTTCTTGCACTACTGAGACCCAGCTCTGTGGAGTGTGTTCCCCTGCAGGGTAAGGAAGAGTAAATTCTAAAGGTTGTGAGCAGGAAGGAATGTGTCCACACAGACACCATCACCCCTGACACCCATTCCCTGACAGCAGCAGTGAGCATATATTATTCCTAGTCATTATTCTATTAATATTCATTAACCAAATATCCAATTTTGTTTTTATTTGTTCTGCCCAGTACTGGGAATTGAACTCAGGACCTTGTACTTGTGAGGCATGCATGGTGCCATTGAGCTAAATCCCCACCCCCCAAATCCCAGGTTTTGATAACACAAATATAGAAAGAAAACTAAAAGAAAAACAAAACAGTTCTAGAATCATGTTAGTTTTGGTAAACAACTCTACTAACATTATATAGTGATCTCTAGTTTTCTTTGTATGGTTTTGTCTATTTATTGGACTCCTGGGAACTGAATCCAGGTCTTTGCTCTGACCTACAACCTCAACCTTTTTTATTTATTGTTTCATTTTGAGACCAAATCTCACTAAGTAGCTAAGTTTCCCAAGTTGGGCTACAGCTTCCAATCCTCCTATTTTAGCCTCACAGCATGCTAGGATTGCAGGCATGTGCCTCTGTGCCCATCTTGATCTACAGTTTATAGCATTTCACATTATAGTATTGCATTAGTCAGCTTTCCATAGCTCAAGTACCCAAGATAACCAACTTGTGAGGAAGATAGATTACTTTGGCTCATGGTTCAAGAAGGTCCAGTCCATGTTCTGCCATTTTTATTGCATATGGGGAGGTAGAATGTGAGGGCAGGAGAAAAGCAGCATGTGGAGGAGCAAACCTGCTCATGTCAAAGTTGCTGAGAAGCAAAGAGACAAAGAAGGGAGAGCTCAAATGTACTTTTCAAGGGTATGCCCTCAATCCTAAATCCTTCCAGAAGGCCTCACCTCTGAAGGGTCCCTCCATCTCCCAACAGCATCACAAACTGGGGCCCAAGTCTTCCATCCATGGGCCTTTGGAGGACAGAATTAAACTCTCTTACTTGTTTATGATCAAGAATCTAGCTCTTGGAAAAGGTCCACTCCAGCATATTCTCACATACCATAGGCAGAGAATACAAGCATGGATCAGTGAGCACCCTGAAGCAGAGAAGGATAGGTGGGATTTCTCCATCCTCACAGCAATCCTGAACTACCTGCAGCTGCTCTCTTTCTTCTGGCTGAGAAATTGGACCAAGCTCAGAGGACAGGAAAGTAGCAAGGATGGGGCATTTCAAGAGCTGGTATCTCAAGGAGCCCAATCATTCAACCATCACCCAACCTAACCATCAGAGTCAGGAATATGAGTCATTGTTCTTAGTTGGCACTAAAGAAGAACTCATAGGTTTGCCTGACAAAATGCTTTTTAACTCAAACCACCAGCTTTATGTTTCATATTCTATATATCACCCTATAAGTACCTGATCTGTAGAATTTTAAAACTTCTGCATACCAGCTTCAAGAATATGCTATAGTTCCACCAAAGGATTATTTTTCCATATTGGAATATATTTTTCTACAATTGTACTTTTCTTGGGTAGTAAAGTAAGGAGGGAATTTCTAAGACATGTTGATTCACTGGTTCTGTCACTGCAATTTTACAAAATATGGCTATCAAAATACTAACTGTACAGAGTCACAGGAGGAAATCACTGTCTCCATATTTTGTGGACATACTCTCTTTCCTCTGTCTTTTAACCAAATGAATTTTTATGGAGAGATCATTTTTATCCTTTTAAGCAAATATGAAAATAGTTATGATTCATCACTTCTGATTTCTATAACGAAAATTATATATTGCTTATATTAAATTTAAATAGAAAGTCAATCAGCTATATATCTAAGAATATTTACCTTTGAAAATGTGTGGGTTTTTCTCTTGCAGTGTTACTAACATGGTTCTTTGGGTCTTTGTTAAACAAAACAATTATTTTTAAAGGAGAATAATCCAGGTTACCTATCCAAAACAAGAAGTTGAAGAGAAGATGAAAGAAGAACTCTACTTCCTTACTTAAAACCATGTCAGAATTTCCCTGTAACATTACCCATCAAGTCCATGTCTAAGGATAATATTTCAGGCAAAGCTGTGGTTGAGGAAGATTCTCTCTTCATCTAGCAATAAACCCCCTTGGCCAGAATCCAGGACTAAAATCCCCACATTGTATTATGCATAATAGCAGTTGATGTGTATGCAAAGTCCCAGGACAATTATTCACAAATTTTCATTTCTTTTTCTTCCATTTTTTAACATGCAGACTTGACAGGCACACTTGCATCAGTTGCATGTTCAAATGTAAACTCTTCCTCCTGAATGATATCCATCCCCATGTTGGATCTATGCAATCTGTAGATTGTCATCCTAGAGTACAATTCAAGAGCTTGGATCCAACTGGCCAACAAATACAGTTGCTAAATGAGGCTTTCCTCAAATGTCACTCATTCATTCAACAAGTCTTTCTTGAGTGCTTCTTAGGCTCCAGGCATTATGCTGCTGTGAATATAATAATGAATGACACATATGGTCAGGATTCCTGCTTGTGTGGCAGTTCCAATGCAGTGAGAAGTGAAAAGACAGCAATAGGCAAAACCTAGTCACTCTTTAAGAGGAGAGAGGAACAAAGAGTATGCTCTGAAAGAGAACAATGTGATGGGAAAGGCTGCCACCTAGAATAGTAGAGGAAGGTCTCTTGGAACTGTAACACTTAAGCAAAGTCCTAAAGAATGAGGAGGACTCTAACATCCAAAGGAAAGAAGGGAGCCAGTCTACAGAAGAACAGCAGATATAACTTTCTACAAAGGGCTTAGACCATCTCACCGCTTCTGCTTCTCTGGACTCCATCCGACCATTGTGGTCTAAGAAGCCTTCCTGACCACATGTACAGGGTTCTGTCATTTATACCTCCTCCAGTGCTTCCTCTATCCCACCTTGCTTCCAGATGCTCGTGTTGTCCTCAAATGTGTCCTGTGGTTAGACCCATCCTTCCCACAAGCCCTGTAAGGATCATGCACCCCTCTCATACCCTGTACCATGTCTGCTGCAGCACTGGAGTGGAACTGACGAGGGTAACATGGACATGACCACAACATCAGGCCTAGTGGCGCAGGTGAACAGCCCAGGCTAAGCTGTTTTTCCATCTGAATCTGCTCACATTAGACGAAATGCAAATAGATAGGCGTCATCCCTCTGTGTTCTGTTTAGCATTTATATGACACCTTTCAGCACAGAAAAAATGAGTAAGTGGAAGCAGAAGTGGCTGCTCTATGTGCTCATCCCCACACTCAGCTGTGGCCAAGCATCTGGTCCCCACCTGCCCCTGCACCCGCTTCCTCCCTAGGGGCCGCCTTGCACACCACTGTTCTGCTTTCAGCAAAGCTCTTCCCAGCAAGCCTCACACTGTTGAAAGAACGCATTGTCCCCATGAAGGGGAGAATGTGGGTAGCACGTTACAAATCTGAGCTGTTAAGTGATAAATGAGCAATGAAAGGCATCCTGACATCATCAAGGTGTTCCTGAACATGCTGTCTATTCTGGCCTCACCTGCTGCAAGTGCAGGGAGACAGAATGGCTTCCAGGGTGACCAAGACTGGGGTCTCCAGATAAGGCCCTTCCAACCCCATGGGGGTTTTTCTAGATTTTTCTCACATGGGGAGACAGGTGCTCAATAGAAACTGAGAGGCTCATGTCCCTGTAAACTTTGTTAGTAGATCAGGCTCCCTTAGATCACAATAATGTGAACCAGCCTTCTGATGGCTCCAGGCATTCCCAGGATTTGGGGTAATTCCTTTGCACTTCCTCCTGTTGAGGTTCTGGAAGTCTTCCCTATCCACTACAGCTGTACCTGGAGAAACTCACTCGGGTTCTCCAGGCTCTAGCAGGGCTCAGGACCCACAGGAAGAGAGGACAAGCAGGACGGGTGGCAGAGCAGCCAACCTGACATCCATAAGATGAAAGGAGCCATGGCCAGAAAGGACATCCTTAAAACTCTTAACCTCTTGTCGGCTGCCCAGGACCTAAACCTAACCTCCTGTCCCCCACTAATGGGACAGCATTCTGTCTCTGGAGAGGAGCCTGGGTTTGGGTTGGCAAAAGCCATGGGGCGACACCATGATCCATTTTCAGGGTCTGAGGCGTCCATGGGGGGTGAAGAGAGAACATAGCAACAAGCCCTAGACTTGGATTACCATCAATAAACCAAAGGTGGCACATTAAATACAATGAGAACCTAACAGCAGTGAAAGGAAGACACTCAGCACAATGTCTGGCACACAGAAGGGGTGTAGCAAATGCTTAATATTTATTGCAGATCTTTTAAATATGTCACATGCTGAATTATGTGCTTTATTTAATCCTGTAATGCAATCCCACAACAACTCTCCAAGGCATGGCTTGTGCTTATAATCACAATGCTGGACTGCTCACCTTGTTTTCCTAAGAGAAATATTTTCACGTCAGGGGCTATTCCTGCCTGCAATTTTCCCTTGAAAAATTGCTCCGGGCTGGGTGCTTCCTAGGGGGAAGCTTTCTCCATTAGCTCGACAGGAGGGGAAATGTAAGGGCAAGTCCTGACCCCCCATTACCAAGAAATCAACTGTGGAAGTGAGTCATCTCTCTTGCCACAGGGCCGGATTTGGTGATTAATGGGAGGCATTTAAGATTAATACACTTTCTTGTTTAAGTTTTTGAAAATTCAAGATCTTGGAAATGTGAGCCCAGAAAATGAATTTTTTTAAAAAAAAGAAGGAAGAACAATATTCTCTTTCTAGTTACTTTCTTCCCAAAACTTGATCCCTTTCTCCCAAAATTTGGAGAATTGCCTGTCCTTTGTCTGTGTCACATGGCTTTCCTCTCTCACTTCTCACCTCGGAAAGGACATTAATTCTAGCCAAAATGATTATCATAGATCCCCAGCACAAACGTCTCCACATTACTCAGGGAGACAATGGAACAATTGATTGTGCTGGCCCGGGCACTGGTGGAAGATAAGCGAGTATCGTGGGCTCTAGCAGCTATTGGTACTGCATTTTTTCAAAACATGAATGCACAGGCTGTGCTGGCCTGAGCCTGTGAGACTCTTGAGAAAGAAGACACCTCAGCTAGAGGCTGACTGAGGCCAAGCTCTAAGAACTCAACCCAACCCTGTTCCCCTTAGCATAGTGGCTGCCCTTTCATTCTGAGACGGATTCTAAGACCCAGTGCCAAGAGGCAGTCACGAGCTGCAAATGTCACCATCAGGGCAAACCCACCTCTCCATGAGCGTGGCTGACATTTACTGAGCACTCCCTCCTGTGTTAAGAGTCCTTTCCAGCCTTTCATGTAGATCTCAGAGCAGATCCCTTTGAAAAGCAACTCTTACTTTCCAACTTACAAGGATAAGGAAGCTAAGGCCCAGAGTTCTTGAGAACCTCACTACTACCACATAGCTTATAAGTGGCTGGGCCAATATCTGAGCTCAAGTCGTTGTCTTTGACCTTAAATCCACTGCTTTCTTAAGAGTAAGGTGAAAGAAAAGGGAGGCACAAGAAGTGAAAGAAAGATGGAAACTGAAGAAAGGGTTGTATAAAATATAAAACTAAAATTCAGCATCATATGGTCCACTGACATCTTGAAAAACATGGCAGACCCTGATGGCCTAATGGCAAGTTCTCTTTCATTCAGCTCCCACGGATGTAGCCCTCTAGCCAATAGCCTTTCTTATCAGAAAGGCCAGGTACAGTTCCTGCTTATGCTGAGAAGTGGGTTTCAATTCTCACTGCCTATGGAATTACAAATACCAACCCCTTCCTCCCTTGAGAAGCAGAAGGCAGCCATTCTCTTGACATGACCAATCTGCCTGCCTCTGCTTCCCTCTGCTGTTTGCAAGTGCAACACTCATATGGGTCCCTGCGGAGCTCGTGGTAGGTGAGCAAACTGATGTCAATCCCAATGGTCACAAACTCAAGGCAGGAGACGCTGGGTCACCAGTGAGAGGACAGGAGGGAGACACACACACCACAAGGAGTTGGTGAGGGAAGGAATCAGCCCCAAGGTGGCCCATTACTGATTCAGCCACAGGGTACCCACACCTATGCCCAGAGTATGATTCTGTGGTTAAAAACAGGTCTGGAGAGAGGTAACCTGGCTTAAATTCTTCCTGTGCCAT
This sequence comes from Thryonomys swinderianus, assembly GCA_004025085.1. Lineage (NCBI taxonomy): Eukaryota > Metazoa > Chordata > Mammalia > Rodentia > Thryonomyidae > Thryonomys > Thryonomys swinderianus. Next base: position 9,691 of record PVIC010009072.1, on the reverse strand, counting down.
CTTCCATTTGTGAGACCTCACATAAAATACCAGACCTCCTGGTGCCCTTCATTCCTTCCCTGTCACATTCAAATGGATAATAAACAATGCAGTAAAATAACCCTTATACAGCCACCTGGAGCAGGCCTAGGACCTGGCCAAGACCTCCAGTCATTACTATCCCAAAGCTTTCTATTCTAGAATCCCCTCTTCTCTCAGTTCACCTCTTGCCCTTTCCTCTTGCATCCACAGTGATCTTATCTACCTGATTTCCACAGCACTACTTCTCAAGTTGCTGACTGATTTTGCACTGCCTCTGAATCTTGTGTACAAAGCTCACAAGTTGACAACTTAAGAACCTACCTATCTGTGCTGCCAAAAAAGAGGACCAGTTGGAAGCCCTGTAAAACCGCCACTGCTTTTATATGAGAAACAGGGTGGAGAAAGTATTTTTACAAGTTTTCAAGTGGATGGGATTTCCATAAACATACTGTACACCTGGACCAGAGTATGCTGGTTATTAATATTTGGATACTTATTCAATATTAAAAGCTATCCTTTATTGAGTGTTTACTATGCATTAAACCATTTTATTCTCACAACCTTTTGAGATAGAAGCAAGTTGCCTTAATGTACTGCACATTAAGAAATTGAGGCATAGGGCTGGAGATTTAGCTCAGTGGTTCCAGCGCCTGCCTCTCAAGCGGAAGGTCCTGAGTGCTATCCCCGGTAACCACATACAATGCTGGGCGTGGTGACTCACGCCCACCAACAATCAACCAGCAATCAGTACCACATACCACAGTGCCGGGCGTGGTGGCTCACACCTGTCATCCCAGCACTCGGTAGGCAGAGACAAGAGGATTGCTGAGTTTGAGGCTTGCCTGGGCTACATAGTGAGCTCAGGGCCAGCCTGAACTACAAAATGAGACCCTGTCTCAAAAAAAAAAAAAAAAGAAATTGAGGCACAGAGCTGGATTCACCAATGATCCCAAGGTTTAGAAAGTATATTGAGCTGGACCAAAGGGAGGGCCAGGCAATACTATTTTCCCAAATACCCCAGGGGTGTAATGCATGGTGCCAGAGCTAAGAACTGCTTAGCTGAGCCAAGATCCAGTCCCACATAACACCATAAACTACCAAGAGTAGAAAGGCCAAGCAGCAACAATGTCTTAGAATGCTTCAGAGTCTGTTCCTTCGGTACTAGCACCACTGGGTGTACTTGAAGACCCTTGGTCTTCACAGTGAACTCCCACTGTTGTAGACAAGAATTGTTGTTATTAGTGTTTTGGTAGTACTAGGAACTGAACCTAAGGACTTCACAGTGAGCTACATCTCCATCCCTTTTTTCAATTTTTTTTTTTTTTAAGACAAGTTCTTACTATAGTACCCGGGCTGGGATCAAACTTGTGATACTCCAACCTCAGCCACCCAGAGTGCTAGGATTACAGATATGTGCCACCATCCCCAGCTATAGGCAGGAATTATTCTAGGTGCTTTCATTAGTTCTTTCATTTGTTCTGTAGAAGACGTTACTGTTACTCCTATTGAACAGATGAGGAGCTAAGGCACAAAGGAGTTAGGATGCACAACTAGTAAATAAGAGATAAGAGCAGAGCGATCTGGCTCAGAGGATGATCTGATCCCATATAGTTAAAGGGGAGGTTTGGAAAAAGGGAACGAAGGGAAACAATACACAAGAAGGTAGAGAAATACAGAGAATTCCAAGTTGTACTCATTGGGTAAGACTTCTGTAACAAAGTACCATAGACTAAGTGGCTTAAACAACAGAAGTATGTAGCTTCACTGTTCTGATGTCTTCAGAGTATGTTTTCTTCCCATAACGCGTGCATGGTTTTGGCTCCTCTAACAACAGCAGGTTAGTAAAAGAACATCACACGTCTTAAGTTTCTGTGACGTGGAAGCCTTTGGACATGAAGAGCCAGAGAAATAGAGAAACCTGTATTATTTTGGTGCTAAGTTTGAGAAGAAATAGACAGTTGTGAAGAAGTATATTCAGACGAGGGAATGTGACCTAATGATCACAAGCTGGTGGGACTTTTCCAGACTCTGGCTCTGTGATGCTATTTTCAGGGATGAGGACATTCCTTCCTTCCATGTATTAGGCAATGTTTCTTTCTAGGAGTATGATCTACTTCAGGGAAGCTAATATTTCTGCTGTTGTTGGAAATGCTGAAGTATTATATTCAACATTCCAAGATTGTGTGATCTTTGACAGTCCTTAGCAGGTAGAGCAACATGCTCTTCTTGTCTTTACCTTGGACACAGCATTGTCCCCACTAAGGTTCTGTCCCCAAACTTGCTCACTTGCTCTGTTTGTAAGGAAACAGTCATAATGGATTAGAGTCCATCCTAGGGGTTGCATTTTTTACCTGATTACCTCTATAAAGACCCTCTCTCCAAATACAGCCACATTCTGAGTTCCTGGAAACAAGGACTTTGGATATGATTTTGAGAGGGCACATTTCATCACACAAAGAAAAGGCCACACATGTCCTATAGGGTAGAAGGCCAGAGCTCCACAGAAGTAGGAAAGGACAGACTCCTGAGAGTTGGAGCTGCCCAACTGTGGATGAAGGTGGCTCAAACTACAACAGAAGCCAGGGTGGTAAGAGTCATAGCCCAGCTTCCTCCAATACTGACAGTGATTGGTCACTGACTACCTACCAGCTTCTCCTGCTATCACATGGGCCTCAGAATTGTACAACTACTTCACCAGTAAAAACCAATAAGCTTTTAAAAGAAAAAACACATACAGAAAGGGTAACATTATGTTGTCTGTGAAAAACTGCAAAAAATGTCAAGGAGTGCTAAGTTAGAAAATTCTCCCCTAATGGCTTTTGTTGGAAACATTTTAACATTTCAGTTTTATTTCTTCTTTCCTTGCAGATAGCTCCTCTGAGGTGTTCAAGGGCAACAGTACCGTCTTTCAGAGATTAAGTTCCCAGAGGACTCCCTCTGAGCAATGGCCAGCACACACCCATCTAAAAGCATCACAGGCTAAAAACCCTGGAGTGAATGTCCTCCATCTCCTCTGAACTGATGAAAATAGGACCCCATGTCTGATACCCAACAGTCTTGTTGCCATCTGGCCACCAAAAGAGTCCTTGGTTCATCATATCCCCACCATTGGTGGGAATCTATTACCTGTGTGCCACAGGCAGTGTTTGTTGAAAGCTCTAGAAGGTTCTCCATCACTGCCCTAAACAGCTATTATGTAATGATCTGCATAAGAGGCCATCCAAAGAGTGACAGTGGCCCTCATGTCACAGGATAGGAGTTCAGCTAGGGATTGGACCACAGGGCCCTCGCAGAGTAAGAATGTCAGCCTTCCTCACATCACAGTCTTCTATTTGGGATTCTCTGTCACTCTGATATCACAGCTTCACTGTGCCACTTGCTACTCAGGCCTACCTATTATTTGTTTATTTCAATATCCCGCCCAAGTGATCACTTTCATCTGAACTTAACAAATGAACACAGAGGCAAACAGGGAAGTAATGGGGTTGGCCAGACTGGGAGAAAGGGCATGTAAGGAATGCAATCCAGTGTAGTTATACAGACCTACCGAGGATGGCCCTGTCTCAGTGGAACACTATCTTTCTAGACAGAAAAGAGACTTTTTTTTAATACAGAGCAATAAATGGCAAGAGAAGTAGAGGCACATTACTTTCCTTACCACACTCAGCCCCAAAGGCACAATCTACTCCTTAAAAGGGATTCACAGATTCCATATTGGCATCCAGCAAGCCATAGTCTGACAAAGTCCATCCTCCCTCATTCTAAAGTAGAATAAGGAGCCCATTTTCTCTAGCTTGCTACATGAAGAACAAAAGAAGAGCCAGTGCCAAAGGTGATCTTCGGCCACGCCACCATCATTCTAGAATAAACAATACAGCAGTACACATTGTTTGGAAGTGACATTTTAATTGACCAGACATGGTGAGGTCATTTTCTCTGGACATAAGAATGGAAAGAAAAGGCTGAGCCAGGAACCTGTGCCTTTTCCTGCATGAGCAGAAAACTTCTCTGGGGATGTGGCTAAAAGGGCAGGGATCACCATCAGAAGACCTGTAAGCACAGTACAGCAGCCATCAGCAACATAGCCACACTCTAAAGACCAAAACCCACATTAGGGACTCATTCACAGACAAAACAGAGTTTTCACATTTCTCCTCTTAAAACATACTAGTGCACATACTGCTTGATAGGAAAAGAGGAATCAAGCATGTGTGTTGAACAACTGCTCATGGATACCTCCTCACTGCCCACAGTTTTCCTGACTCCTGATAGAGGAGACTAAGAGGAACTGTATGACTTCTACCCACTCATCAGCCAATACCCTTGTCCTCACAAATGTGTGTTCAAGATTGATTTAAAGTCAAGGAAAAGGGTAGCTCATTAAAATCTACAACACAAAGGTAATGAACTTATTGGGAAACAAAAGGAAACCAGCTTGTTCACTTCCCACAAGTCCCAAGAGACTGCCTGTTGCCACCCTACAAAATCTTTGCATCACTCCACAGCTTCCTGGGTTACTTCCACTTATAGTCACAAGGCTCATTCACAGTTGTAAGAGTCTTTCAAGTATTAAGTAAAAGTGGCCATCTGAGTCAACACTCTGTCACTCTACATTGAAGAGTCCTTTCTGCAGCTGGGCCTGGCTCCACAGAGTCAGGAGAAGCAAAGCAGGTAGGGCTGTTCTCCTTCTTCTTACTCCTCTCACTCTGGGTCTTTCCGGGTCAGTAGAGGGAAGAGGGACAAGAAGGTACTTAGGGTTTTGCTCAGCAGCTTTCTTAGAAGTACCTCTCGACAAGGAAGATTGTCTGCATTGTAGGGGTTTGAAGGCTGTTCTCTGAGAATCCCACATCAGAAATCTTTCTCCACAATGCATGTTACAGTTAAAGAACATTTGGAAGATCTGCATGTCTTAGTCATTTTCTCACTGCTGAGTCAAAATACATAAATCCAGTAACTTAAAAGCACAGAGGTTTATTTGGACTCATACTCTGAGTATGAGAAAGAAATAGCACAATGAAAAGACCTGGATAGAGAATAACTAATCACCCCAAGGCACAAGAAGTACTGAGCAAGGAAGTTGGAAGCAAGAATTCACTCTTTCAGGTCAAAACTTCAATGACCACCTCCTGATGGTACATTCAGCAAACCAGCTGCTGAACTCATCAGTAGTTGGATCCATTGATAAGTACAGCACCCCCATGATTCAATCACTTTCCAGTTTGACCCACTTGGAACTTCTCACATGCCAGCCAAAAATGCAAGGGAACTATTTGTTAGCAGTCATTGCTCTGCCATTATGGGTTATCCCAGTTTGAGGAGCTGGCTTTGTAACCATCCCCAAATTCTCAGGGATATGTGGAAAACTCTCCCATGATATTAGCTGAGCCTCTGATCTTCTGTAGCTCACAGTAAGGCAGCAAGGGAGCAAGAGCCCCATCTCTGTTTTCCAAGCATCTTGGTTCCCCAGGGAACCACCAATCCTAACACTGTAGGTCCCAGGGCAAGAGTTCAAAGAGAGTCTGTGTCTGTTAATCTTGGCTGATTGGGTTCAGAGATGACTGGATTGTGAGGGCATGAACTTCATCAATGGGTTAACATGAGTGGATTTATAGTCAAAAGGGCTTCTAGGAGGGAGGATGTAGTTGAAGAAAGTGATTTGTGTGATTTAGCCTTTAAGACTATATCTGATCCCTGGCCTGTCCTCTCTGGCACTCTTCACCTGCTTTCTGCTTAAGTGCTGAGTTGAGCTGCTCTTATCCACCATGCACTGATATTTGGGCCTTGGAGCTGGCTAACTATGGACTGAATCCTCTGAAACCATAAGCCAAAATAAACTTAATCCTTCTTTAAATTGAGAGTGTCAGATATTTTGCCCCAGTGATGGGAAAGCTGACTAATACAGAGGTCCACAGGCCAAATATATGTTACAAATCAAGCTTGAAGTACTGCTGATTTCCCCCATCTCCATCCCACATCATAGCAGCCATGAGTTCATGGGTATTGCCACCCAGACAGTGCATCCAAGGCCTACTTACATCCCCACAAATTGCTGACCCTTGACCACACTCAAGCTCAGAGCTGAGCATAATCCATCCAGGTGGCTGGATCTCAGGACAGGTCTGGCACAGAACATGGAAGAGGATTTGGAAACCTAGACACATGGAACAAGATGAAGGGAGAAGAGGAAAAGATTCCAGGGAACCATGTCCCTGTGGGGAGGAGCCTGCTGGAGGTCCTTCAGAGAAGCACCTGTACTATGTAGAAGGAAGGCAGGGACTACATCTGAGGGCAGTTCTAATAAGTGCTTTTCTTGACACTCCCTCACCTGATTGAGGTGCATCATAGGAAGGGAAAGGCAAATGCCATAGTCCCCTCCTCTAAAGCTCTCAGCTCACTACTCAACAACCTCCTTTTCTAGGTGCTAATATAGATGGTCTGGAATGTGGGGGGAAGGGCAAAGGCCAGCCTGGCCTCCCTCTGTGGGAACTATTCTTGTTAGACTATAGAGCCCTTAATACCTACTATCCCCAGCTTTGGGGATTTAGCCAAACTCCAGACATCCAATTCCACGAGACTGCAGCACAGATTCATAGTCATAGTAAAACAAGGGCTGTCCATTTCATAGGAGTGTTTTTCACACCTATATTTTAATATCTGAGAGGAGGGAGGGAGCCGAAGTGTGGCTCATGTACAGGAAATTTTAAGCCAGGCTCTGTCATGCAACAAAAATAACTTAGGGGAGCATATCTGTAATAACCAAGAGAACAGACATCAAATCTCTTGCTAGAAAAATACCTTGAAGACTTTGGAAGAAAACAGCACCTTTAACAGTCAAAGAAACATGTTCCCTCCTTCATGAACTTCGCCATTTCCTACAACTCAACTGATCACCACTTTGCAGAAACATGCCACTTTAGGAGCACTGTCCCCTGCCAGCTCCCCAGCCACTGTGGTCTCTGCTGAGCACAACTGTCATGTGGCCTGCCACCGTCCTCAGATTCAACCTTGTTCTGGCTGAGGGAAGCTGAGGCTCTCTGGTCTAAAACCTCAGTGTACATGTGAACATAAAGAAAGCAGAACTGCTGCTCAATTGGAGGCCCTGGGTTTAATTCTGATCCTGTTACTTATTAGTTGTAAGATTTTTAAATGTTAGTGAATTTTCTGAGCTGCCTCTGGAAATGGACAATATTGAAGATATCAGTTTCCCTGTTTCCACAGGAACTGCATGAACTAATGGTTCTATGTGGAAGTGGTAAGTTCTAAATTGTCAGTGTTATAAGATCAGCCCGTGAGTAGGAGCAGCAGGATCTTTGCTTATGGTTTAATACCAGAACCATGGCCTGCCTACACTGCCAGACCTGATAATAGCAATACCAGAAACAACAGAGCTTGCTGTGGAAGAAGTCTATAACAGTATAACAATAACAGTCTAATGTTATGAAATCGAATACGGAGCATTTGCTGTGTGGTTGGTAGTATGCTGGGGGGAGTGCTTACACTCATCTCATTAGTGCTTAGCACACCGCTGGAGAGCCATTATCACCCCCAGGGTCTGTTCCCCTAAACCAGCCAGGTACGAGGGCTGAGGAGCCTGGACTTATGAAGACTGATGTCGTCCCCCTCCCCTGGAATACTTCATCAGCCAGCTGTACCTTCTTGAGCTTTTGCTTATCTTAAAGATCCCCTGTTAGTCAAGTTGGACAGAGCTTTCTCCAAACACAAGCACCAGGACCTGGCCCCAGGTCACCCATCCTCAGCTGTTCATACTTGCTTCCCAGTGATCTCAGCACCTCCTGCTCTCTGGGAACTGAGCTCCTGTAGCTCCAGGTCCTGCTATCTAACAAGTGATTCCGCATGACGATACCTTTAAGCCACAGCAACCATTCTATCATTTCTCATGCCTTGTTTGGATGAGGAAGTTGGAGACTGCTCAGTAGCAGTGCTCTGGCTTAGAATCCGTGGTAGTCTCATTTCCATCAATTTATGAAGAGAGGTTAACTTTGGCTCATAGTTTCAGAAGACAGTCTACGGACAAATGGCCCCATTGCTTTGGAAAGGCATCGTAGTTCAGCTTACAGCCTGGACATGATAAAGCAAGAAAGGAAGAGACTTGGGTCTCCAGGTCCCCTTGGAAGCATTGTGATCACCTCCTAAGGTTTCTACTGCCTTCCAGAACTGCAGGCTGGGCACCAGCCTTCACCAACGGCCTCTGGGGACATTGTGGATCCAGCTACAGCCGGGATCTCATGGGTCTACAGGCAAGGGTAGGGAGCTGGCACAGGATGTGCAACCTCAGGGCCTCTGCCTGTGGTTATTCTGTGCGGGCTGGTGCAGGTCTCCTTCCAGCAGGAGGTCTAGGAGCAGCCATACTGCTCGGACAGTGGCTTCAGGCTTAGCCCTTATGTTTCCAAGAACAGGATAGGAACTGCAGCACTGTCACAATCCAGCCACAGATGGCCTCTGGTGTCACTCTGCCACAACCACAGATCTGCCAAATGCAAAGAGGGATACAGACTCCACATCAGTATGACATGCTTGTTAAAGCATCAGTATAAAGGCAAGATGTCAGATGGGAGATGTTACTGTAGGATCCCTGGAAAATCCAACTGTCACCTGCACTGGAAAGGAGGGCCCATTTGGGAGGTAGAGACAAGAGGATTGCTGAGTTCGCGGCGGCTTGCCTGGGCACCATAGTGAGCTCAGGGCCAGCCTGAACTACAAAGCGAGACCCTGTCTCCAAAAACCAAAAAAAAAAAAAAAAGAAAGGAGGGCCCGATAAATAGCCAGACTTAGCCCCTAGATCCTACAAGAGCATCTGGTCCTAATGTCCCTGTTCTACTTCTTGTCATGACTTTGGATTCCCAGTCTGTCCTCGATCACCCACCAAAACTCCAGCCCCTGTGTTTGAAAAAGCCAAGTCTCCCCGCAACCATGGCAGCCCCTCCTAGCTGGATTCTGCCCGACAGTTGCCACACTGGCCACACAGACAAGCTGTGACCTAATGCAAACCTGCCAGGCAACATGGAGAGGACCCTGCCACTCCCACTCTGTGTCCCTACTCACTATCACTTCCCAAGAAGCCCCTGCCTGGAGCACAGCACTGGCCCTTGTTCTCCTACCTTCCAAATCAGCGTGAAGCTGCTCATTTCACCTATTTGTGTCATTCTGTGTATGTCACCCAACATGCGTCTTACCGGAGCAACTGGATCAACGCTTCATGCTCACAGTACCATGATATCCAAGCAGGATACTCCAAGGCACAGGCCAGGACTGAACTGACCTCTCCAATGGGCCAGCAGTGTAAACTTGGAGCAAGTTACTTAACTCTTTAGGTTCTTGTGCTATGCAGATAGCACAGTACTTTGCTGTCATGTGTTTATTTTCCAGCTCAAATGACGTGTGATATATGAGAATGATTGAAGCCTATAACATGTAACAGGTAATTTATCATTATTATTATTAATGGTAGTAGTAGTATTACAGTGGATACTAATATTGCTTCTGTATCCTCTTCCTCTGTCTCCAGAGATAGGGTAACCTATAGCCAAAATATTCCTGGCCCCCTGGCCCCCTCATCAATTCATTTTCTCCCCCTTTCCCTGTAGAAGTACACCCAGTAAATGCCATGTGGCCCTGATGTCTCCCCTCCCTCTCCCTCCCCCTCCCCCTC
>PVIC010009071.1:0-46556 GCA_004025085.1 Thryonomys swinderianus | reverse complement strand
ACACCTCCCACGGGACGAGAGAGAAGCCGGCCGGGGCTCCTCTGGGGAGGTTTTCTTTGTTTTGAAAAGACGCTGGGTGGTGGATACCCATCATCCTAGCGCTTTGAGAAGCTGAGGCAGGGGCCTGACAAGCGGAAGCCCAGCCTGAGTAACGTGGTGACTTAGCCGGAACTTTTTTCAGAATAAAAAAAATTAAAAAGGCTGGGAATGTAATTTGGTCCAGATATCCTGACTTCTGGGCTCCTTTATCTTTCTTTGCCAAAGCCTGGGGATGCCTGGATCACAGGATCCTACCAAGGCCATTTCGAGCTAATTAACTAAAGAACAAACTCAAACATCAAGGACGAATAGTAAAAAGCCAAATGAGTTGTCCTAGACCATGTCTCCATCAGGGTTCTCTGCCGACGACGTGAGAAAACAAATCCCCTTCCTCGTGTAATAGGCCCTGCGCTGGGAGACTCCGGCAGATCCTTCTCAACGATACTGAGCGGCAGAAAGCCCGTTGCTGGAGCTGTTGCTAACCCAGGCGGACTCGGGAGGCCACGCCGTGTCCGCCAGGCAGACCCAGGCAGAAGGAGGTCAGGGCTGTTTGCCGCGCGGAAGAGATACGCGATGTAGCAAGCATGGCGGAGTCTGGGAAAGGAAGTGGATTTCGGTGAGAACTGTGGAAGTGAGGGGGCAGGAAGAGGGTTTTGGTGGGAGTCCCAGGGCTCCTGGAGAGGCACCTGAGGACTGGGGGAGGGGCCTGTGCATGAGAGGGGGGCAGGCATGGCTGCCAGTGTTGGGGGCTTGCCACGATAAGGGTGGTAGACTTCACCGGTTTCATGAAGGGATGATGCCAAAGGGGTTGTGGGTGTGCAGAAACCCCAAGAAAGGTGTAACACAGTGAGGGCTGGCAGTAGTGGTACAGGTGCCACCCTTCAGCCCACCATAGTACCAGGACGATTGGGCCTTCCAGCCGGTCGTGCCACATGATGCTACCAGATGCCAAGAGATGCCACACACTGCACAGAAGGCTGCGGGCCACGGGCTCCTGGGAGTGGCCCCAGCCCCTTCCACCCGAGGCAGCTGCACCTCCATGCGATGAGTGTCTTCTGTCAGGAGGGTCTCAGAGCTGAGCCAGGAGAATGAGAATGGTGTTGTCTGTCTTTTCCTGTGCTTGGTGAAAACAATCAGTATGACATGCCAGTGACACGGCACTGTCACCTTTCAGGACCCATTTCTACTTGTAAATGAGGAAATGAGATGCAGGACCAAAGATGGCAGGGGGCTGGGAGATCTCTTTCTGTTCCAGGACTGCTTCACTGCAGCCCCAGGAACTCAGAACCCCCTCCCTGTTTTATAGATGTGGCCTTGAGCAGCAGATGCCGCCTTGGGGCATGTGACAGGGGACCGGACAGCTCGTGTTCCTAACGCCCACACCACAGAGTTAGGGTGAGGCAGCCGCCTGGAGCCAGCCCCCCCGCCCCCGAGTCACACCTCCCAGGGGAAGCTGGCTTTGCACCTGCAACCTGCCCCGGCAGATCCTGTGATTGAATGGAGTCATGCCACCTCTGCATGCCTATGGCCCGAGGCAGAATGGGTTCCCAGTAAATCCTGGGTGTGGGCCGAATGCCAACTCAGCCCGGAACATAAAAGGGAGAATATTCCTCTCGCACCTGAGGGAGCTGAGAGTCATCTCACTTGCAGGAGTCAGGTATGGAATATCCAAGGGAGAGCAAGGTCCATGTCCTCTGTGTTGAGTTGTGACACCAGAGACTGGGACAAAAGGCCATCAAGAGGGGCCTTGGAGAGCGAGAAGACACTGGACTGCAGAGGGTCCTCCTGGTTTCAAGAGGAAGCGGGCTGCTCACAGGGCTGGAGAGCACTCACTGCCTTTGCAGGCTCAGGAAAGACTGCAGCTTAATTAAGACTGGCCCGTGGCGGGACCCCCGTCAGTTATTAGCACAGGGAGGGCACCGCGGTGTGGGAGGAGGCGGGAGGCCCCTGAGGAACCGCTCCTGGGGCCTCAGGCCCTTCGTGTCCGTGATCGTGTGGAGCAGGGAGCAGAGCAGCATCTCAGTTCATGGAGAGCGCCTCACCCCTCCATCCTTGTAATTTTCCAGCAATTTAATTAAAGGCTCTCCCCCTTTACAATAAAGCTTCATTCTCCTCAGTGTGCTATCAAAGGGATGAGAAGCCACTAAAGCTGATCCAATTGTAGCTCTTTTCCCCGAGAGACTGATCTAGAAGATTAGGATAAAAAGCAGCCCCGGGATGAGGGGAGAAGGGGAACCCTTGAGGCCATCCACAGGGCTGGAGCGGGAGTCGGCTCTCGGCCAGCGCCAGGCCCTTCGGTGCCTCTTCCGTCCAACATCTGTAACCAGTGCCACTAGTTTATTGCTCTTGAAAATGGCATATTTGTGAAAATTGAATTAGGTGATGAGTATAAAAGTACGTGGTTCTGGAAATCAAAATAAAACACAATTATCTTTGCCACTGCTTTAAATCCAGCAGTATAGTGCTGAACACCTAGGAAAAGGTCAGTAAACTAGGGTCTGGGGACCTAATCTGCCCCATTACCTAGGAGGATAGTTTCTCACCACTAGGGCTTAATCCCTGACACTGACACACAGAAAGGAGGAGAGGCTCATGTTGAGCTATGTTTTTTAGAGATTTCAGTCCATAGTTTGCTGGCTCTGTGTCCAGAGCATGGTGGAAGGGCCTGCCATGGAGGAAAGCTGGTCACGCCATGGGGGTCAGAAAGCAGAGAGAGAGAAGGGTAGGGCCAAAGGAGGGAATGTACCCTCTAGGTCATAACCCCAGTGACCTGCCTCTTCTGACCGGGACCCCCATTACATTTAGCTATAGCATCCCAGTAATTCAATCACCTACGAGCCCCACCTATGAGCTCAGGAGGCTCTTGGGGAACATCTAGATAGTAACCATAAAAGCTATTACGAATAAAGTTTTATTGGAACAAAACCACACTCGGTTAGGTATTATTGATAGCTGGCTTCACATTATAATGGTAGACTTGAATAGCTAGAGCTAGAGACCATATGGCATATGCCCGTACTGCTCCCACAGGTGGCAAATTCCATAGGCCTGAGCACAAAGGGGATGCAGGAGGAGCAGGCAGGGGTAGAGGGAAAGGCAGGCCTGTGCTGGGCACTTAGGCACTCAAATCCTTGTCTGAGGCTTTTCTCCCATAATGCTTGTGTTCTTCATAAAGCAAAGTATCTTCCCCTCTGTGAAATGGTCAACACCACCTGTCTTTAAGGACTGGGAGGCAACACATGCAGACTACCTAGCGGAGGGCCGCTCTTCCCACTGAGAGCTTGATGTTTCCGAAGCTGCACGACTGACTCAAACTGCACTGCAGGCTTTGGACTTAGGCTCTGACCACACGGCCACTGAGTTCAAGTCCTCTGTGCGTGCACATTTCCTGGGAATAAGTCTGCTGCTTTCATAGGATTCCCAGAGGGCTCGGTAGCCCTGCAGAATTAAGAGCTATGGTTCAGCTCCAGGGCTTTGAGGAGCCACCAGCACCGTGGGCTGCTCCTCTCCCCTCTTCAGCCCATAAAACCCCTCAAGCATGGTACTGTCGAGTCCTCCCCACGAGAACCATACTCCAGAGGCAGGTTTGAGACTGGCGTGGGTTTTAACAGGATGCTGTCCACCCGAACTGTACGAGCAAAACTGTGCACTGCTGCCGTTCACCACCCTGTCTCGCCTTCTACATCTACAACCCTCTCCTGTGCGGAGATGGAGCCACAGCGTTATGAAAGCCCCTCTCCACACTCAATTGCCTGAAGATTTCTAGTAAGAATGTCAACTTCTGGAGGTGCGGGAACTGTCACCAAGGCTATCTGGGCTGTCGCCTCCTGAGGACAGCAGGTCCTCCAGCCCTCATCTGATTAAAGAATCTTGCACTAGCAGAATAGCTCAGTGCTATAGCCAAGCGTTATAGCTCAGCCTCATAGCCACTGCAATTGGAAGACTCTAGAATCCACTCAAAGAGGTGGAAAAAAATCCTTTATTACACCAGCAGGCTCAGAGGAGTTCGTCCTCCAAGGTCTGAGCACTTCACCAGGAATAAGAACCTCCTTATATAGGGAACTACAGGGTAAGTGAGCATGCTCACTGAAGTAGGGGGGTGGAGTTAGAGAACATTCCTGAAAGAGGGTGGAGCTAACAATATTCCCGAGAGGGGCAGAACTAAAGGAAAAGTTAAAATAATTACAAAACATTTTGATACACTGGGCAGGAGCCCACAAACTGATGTATTTCTGGAACAAAACATTTTGTAGAAGAAGAAAACATGAAGGGAAGGCAAAGGCCTGTCTCTTTGTATAGTACTGCTCTCCCATTGGGATGGATGTGCTAGTTACTTTTCTCAACGCTGAGACAAAACACCCTACACCAAAGTGAGAGGGGGAAGGGCTTATTTAGTTCACAGTCTGTAGAGGCTTCAGCCCATAACTGGCTGACTCCAAAGCAGGGTGGCATAGTAAACAGGCATTGGAGAAAAAGAAGCAGTTTATAGCAGACAGAAGGTAACAAAGCACACAAGGGACAAGGCAAGCATCTTTCTGTCCCTTATATGATATCTAGGCCACTCCGATTAGGTCAGCGACAAACCAATCAGTGGGCTGATTCAGTGATCACTTACCCCTAATCCCCTTAATCCCACCATTAGACCATGAATCAATCACACACTCCAGCTCGGCCACCAAAAACAAGCCCTTCTATGACTGCAGGAGCCTCTAAGGAAACATCTAGACACAAGCCATGACGACGGCGATGCTGGTGGCCCGTGTCCCACTAATCCTCCCTCATCCACACTGCGCCCTTTTACTCAGTCCACCAAGGCAGGCCGGTATCACTGACCCCTCTTGAGAGGGTGAAAGGACAACGGACGAGGACAGGGAAGAAGCGAGAGACCAGGAGCCCCAGGTCTGCATATAGCTGACAGAAGCTTTGCTTGTTGTAAACAGAGAAGATCCGTCCGGACAGCTTTCGAGGTCTCAGGGGGCCAGGAAGAGATTTCCAGCCCTGCAGAGCACAAGGCTAAGGGCACCTTCCTTCTGCAGCCTGCGGTGGCTCCTGACACCCGAATCACACAGAAGACGTGAAGTCTGTGCCCTGGGGCCTCCCAGGGCAGGACCTTGTCTGTGCAGTGGGGGTGGTTTTCCAATCGCCCTTTCCAGACGTCCCTCTTGACCACCATCTCGCGCTGAGAGGGCGGGCCAACAGGAACAGGTCTTCCTCAGCACCAAACTGCCATCTCAGCTGCCTTATTACACTCATCTCACCAAAGGACCGAGCAGGAATGGGCCCCAAACACCCGTACTCTGTGCAGTGGGCCTGGCCCTTTTCCTACTGACACCTGTGCCCCGACTTGCGGTTGGCTTCGCATTCGTGTTGCCTTCCTGCTGTTCCTCCTGCTGCCTACAGATGGGGGATCCCTTCTCGGCCTTCCCCATCTCGGCCGCTCCTATGATACGAACTCATTGGTATGGTCTAAATGTTGATGCTCCCCCCAAATTCATACATCCCAATCTTCAACCTTAGAGTGATGACTCAAGGAGGAGGTGATCAGGTCACAGAGATTCCACCTTCAGGGTGTCACGACTTGTCACAGAGAGGCTGGAGGGAGCGTGTCTTCCCGCCTGTTACGAGAGGATGTAGCTTGAAAGGCGCTGTGTATAAGCCAAGGCCCCTCACCAGACCACAAGTGCACTAGCGTCTCGTCTCTGTAACAAAATACCTGAGATGATCAACTTTAAAAGAGACTGGGGAGCTGAGGCAGGAGGATCGGCCCCAAGTCTGAGCCCAGCCTGGGCAACTTAGTGACTTAGTGAGACTCCGAAAAACAAAAAATGTTAAAGGGCTGGGAATGCAAAAGGCTTGGGTTTAACCCCTAGCGCTCCCTCCGCCGGTAGTCGAGTGAGTGGCTCTAACTCATAATCAGCTGGCCACAGTGCTCCGGGCATGTGCCTGGCACCACCTCTTGGTGGAAACATGCGGCAGAGGAAATGTCCTCAGGACCAGGAGGGAAAAAACAAGAGCAAGGAAGAGGCCAGGGTGCCCGAGTCCCTACAAGCGGTGCCCTCAGTGACCTAATGCCTCCCATCAGGCTCACTCCTCCCAGCTGCACGGTCAGCGTGGAGCAGAAGAGAGGGCGGCGACCAACCCTCACCGGCAGCTCTGGAGAAACAGGCGCACCGAGGCCTGATCATTCCCAACTGTCAGCCACATCAGAGGAGAAAGCACCGACGCTCGGTGAGACTAGGACGCTCTCAGCTCCTAAAAGCCAGCCTGCAGCCCCAGCCAGGTCCCGACTCAGACCTGGCAGCGGGTCACCGAACTGCAGTTGTCTGCAGGATGCCAGCCGCCGGGCTCCCAGGGCCTCCGGCTCTCGTGGACCCTCTCACTCACCGTGACTGGTGCCCGGGCAGCCTGCTGTGCCCCTTCTGCCCTACGAGCCCCCTTGGCTTCTCTTGCTCAGGCTCCCCGAGGGCAGGGCTGCTGCAGGGACATGTGTCTGCGCCCCCACAGGTCTAGTGTAGACGGGGGTGTGGCTGCAAGAACCAAGACTGAGCACCCAGAGGCGCGAGCGCCCCTCCCGTCCCCAGGCTGCCTCCCTCAGGGACACTAACCCGACACAGCCTTATGTCCACACAGAACCTTTCTTCTCCCTTTTCTGCTTTGTGATTGTTAATATACCACATCGTCGGTGCCTTCTCAGCCTGCAGGAAGTGTAACAACTGTTATCTACCGCAAACCACTGAAGCCTTAAATTATAGCAAGAATGGTGACAGTGATAGATTAGAATTGTCTAAATCAAACCCAAGTGTGCCCCCATCACAGCGAAGAGAAAGGCCGGGTTGACTTGAAAATAATTTACTTAGAAAATTTTGTGATGCATGCTAAATTAAGTCCCCATCAGCACTTTTTTTCCCTCCAGCAAAGTATTAGTCGACTTAATTGATTCCTGAAGACTTCCCGCTAAGACTTGAAAGTGTTACCACTGGGGAGAGAGAGACTGACATAAACTTGGGGTTCTTTCACGGGCAAAACAGAAACTTCATTTTGAAATTTTAAAAGGGGTGGAGTGAGATAGATGGTCTTTCCATTCCAGCCTTGAAAAGTCGCAACTGAAGGATAAGGGGAAAGTCACCAGTGACAACAGCTACTGTACTTTAAATACTTATTACAAGGAAGAATTAATTCCTTAAATTGGTTTTGTAGATACAGGTCCAAAAAAAAATCCTCGAACCATTTTTTCCTGAAAATGCAAAACGCAAGAGCAATGAATGCAGCTCAGACCTCACTCTCCAGCCCGGTGGAAGGTCATGTCCCTAGGTGAGCGCCGCAGGCCACAGGCTGGGGCAGGGGCCGCCGGTCCTCCTGCCGTGGTGCTAAGCACCCAGAGCAGCGTTCTGCGAGCCTCCTTCACTCAGGGCTCACTCTTGTCCGCACAGTGTGAGCGGCAGCCGCCAAGCAGGAGTCCTGGCTGCGGAGTGACAGTCTGCACACAGGGTCCCTAGGAGGCTGCTGCTGACGACCAGACAGGGGTCCGAGCAAAAACCAGCAGTCGGGTTAACTTGTTGTGCTCGGCTTTCTCCCCTCCCCCCCACCCCCAAGGGTCCGAGGGCACTTGTGGCCTCAGCTGGCCCTGGTCCCTGGCCCTGCTCTGCTAAAATGCCCACAACTGCTCCTTTACCCCAGCAGTAGTTCTTGGGCTTGAAGGTGACAGAGGTGTGATCTACAGAACACAAAGAGAAAAAGGACTCTTGGGGAGACGGTGGGGTGGTGAGCAGCAGGAAATAAGCCCCTCCAAAATGTGGCGCTCAGATCTTGAGATACAGCAATGCAGAGACAGGAAGGAGGGAAGTGCCTTCTCCCCAAATCCTAGCTCAGTGCAAGGAGATGGGCAGCTCGAGCCTCAGAGTCACGGTGACCACAGGTGCCTCCGGAGCCCTCCGTGAAGAAACACATCAGTGGGGCAGAGCAGTGAACACCACTGGCCGCAGGAGCTGGTGAGTGACTCCGGGTCAGACATCCCAGCGAGAGTGACGGCTGGCCAGCAGTTTGGAAAGTGGCCAGCTAAACCTGAGACTCAGAGAAGCCACAGGTTTGCTCCATCTAGTGGCTTCGAGTCAGGGTGAGGCACCTTTGGGTGTCTGTGGGAGACACCCAAAGTCAGGGAGCTGAGTTCGAGCCAACAAGAGGCACCTGGAATGTTGCGGGTTGAACACCCTGGTTCTCATTCTCATAGCCACCCATCAGGATCAACGTGAACTTCAGCTTCAGGGGCACGCTTGCTGGGATTACCATCACTCTGCCATCACCCTACTGCGGGGTTGCTGGGATCAGCCAGCATGGCTCTGGGCTCTGTCCACCCCCTTTGTCTGCCAGTGACAGCACAGTGATGCCCTGAAGTGGCCATTTTTTCCCTTTTCTTATTATTGTTTTTATGAATGTCAACAATGTCTGTGGTTTTTTGTTGTAGTTTTGTTCAGTTTTTGTTTCTTCCTTTCCCAAAGCTTGCGTAACCTTCCTTTTATGAATGTCAACAATGTCTGTGGTTTTTTGTTGTAGTTTTGTTCAGTTTTTGTTTCTTCCTTTCCCAAAGCTTGTGTAATCTTCCTCTGTCAGTCAACCTTGCTTCTAATCTTTCTCTTTTTCTATTTATTTTTTTCCTCTTACTGCTTAACATTTTCTCCCTTGTGGGTAAAATTGCTCTACTGAGAGGTTATTTATTGTATACAACTTTCTGGTTTGTTTGAAATTTTATTATAGTTAAAGGTGGCGAATTAATAATTACCTCAATTTGTCCTTTTTTAGGCTGTGCTTGATACTGATTGTACTACTTCAGCTAAGGTGATATAGTTGTGCCAATCAGTTGTTCTTCCTTTTAGGCCAAGGTCAAGAGTGCCTGAGGGTTATAAACAATACTACAGGCCAGTGCCAGAGAGCCAAGGGCTGGGCCAACTGGGCAGCAACTTCTCATACTGAATAAACTGAAGAGGTAGGGTCTTGCAACAGACTCAAAATTCAAGAGCCAAAGGACATCTCTGAAAATTAATTTTCCAAAGAGTCCTCAATACTAGCAATAAAGCTACCTACAGTAAGCAATTTATGAGCATCAGTGCAGAAATTAAACTGAAAAAAGTAATAGAAAACAAAAAGATACAGAAGCAAAGATGCCACCCCAGACTTCCAACTCACCAAGGCAAACCCAGGGGGCAGTAAGGTGGAACAATTTGAAAATCACCCATTTGAACGCTCTGAAATGCTAACTGTGGACATAACAAAGCAGGTGAGTGAGACTCCTGAAAAAAATCAGGAAATAATTTCTCAGATGACTAAAGATACAATGACCATAATGAAGGAGAATGATGCAGATTAAAAAAAAAATAGAGGAGCTTAGGAAAATGCTGGAGACCATGAATGCCCAACACAGGGGAGAAATGGTTCCCAGGCTTTCACGGGGGAGCAGACTATGCCTCTTACCTTTGCCCCTGAACCTGACCTCACCCCCACCTCTTCCTTGCCCTGCCTTCCCAGGATCAGGGCTGACACAGCAGGGGGCAGCATGGCCCAGGGAGCGCCAACAGCACCGGAGAAAAGGAGCCTCCGCCCTGCAATCAGCTCCCGGATGTATCACTTTCCAGCTCCAAGCACCACCCCAGGCAAGTTACTTACCCAGCCCCCTTCCTGTCCTTTTGTCTATAAAGCGAGAGAAGAACTGGCGGAGGGTCACGTTGGTTGCGAGTACAGATCTTGCTGGGGCTCAATCCCTGGTTCTATTTTCTGTGTGACTTTGAGCAAGTTGAGTCTTTGTATTAATTAATATTCTCCTGGGTAGTGAGAACAGAAGAGCCCTGGCACAGGGTAAGCACTCCAGAAACCCCTGTGGTCCAATCTTATGAAGACAGGTAGGTGGTAGGGAAACTGATCTCTGGCAATGGAAATCGGAGACTTTTATAGCAAGCCCATAGTACATTTACATATAAAGCCGGAAGGTGGGGGCCACTCGGTCTTTAGGTGCAGTCTTTTGCCTTGCCTGACACAAAATACGAGTTGAATTTAAAAAGTGTCTGTGGACAAAGTCAAAGGAGTGGAGACCTGGGGAAGGTGGGAAGGAGCGCATCTTACGGCGCCTGCGTTGACCCTGTGGCTTAGCAAGGCCCTGGGGTGGAGAAGAGTGCTCAGAGAGCCCGCGGTCCGGCCCCATCGCGCTGAGTCCCTGCCGGGCATGATGAGCCAGGAACACCGGAGGCTCCACGGCTCCGAGCGTCAGGCTTCCCCATCACTTGGTGGTGGGTCACGTAAAAATGGAGTCAGTGCTCCAAGGAAGGGCGCTGAGCACTCGAGGACTCTCCTCTCCCACGCGCGCACTGTCCTCTGCCGCCCTCTGGAATCCTATTGATGCTCCTGTCTGCCCAGACAGTATGTGCACAGCCATGTGGCTCCAGACCGCAGGACTCTGCCTGACTCAGCCTGCCTGCCCTACAAGACCAGAAGCACTTCCTTGATTCAGGTGCCACGCCCGCCCCCGAGCCCTGCAGCCCCTACCCTGGCCCTGCTTCCTAGGCGGCTGATCTGCATGTGCGGCCCCTGCCTGGCACCTGCCCACATCCTGCCGAGAAAGGTCCTTGGAGGACACCGCCTCGAGTCAGACAGACCCCGGGTAGGCAGGAGTCCCCCAGATGCCCCGCACCGAGGCAGCAGCACCCGGATGAGCACCAGTCACAGAGTACTGACTCCCAAAGGCTTGTTTCCCTCTTGCCCAACGCAGACGCTGCCACGTCTCAGCTGGTGCAGAATGACACGCTTGGCGCCGAGAAATGGAAGCCAACCCAGGCGCTTTCGCGTGGAGCAGGCATGGCTGGCTCCGATGCGAGGACTGGGCTCCGCGGGACGGGGGACGACACCACCCCCAACGAGGCGCGCAGCACACAGGCAGGCGACACTTTTATTCCACCCACCTCAGCGCTCCGAACAGAGGGTAAAGGGTAAAAGTGCATTTTTCTTCAAAACCAGAGAACTCTAAAACGGTAAGCTGGGGCCTCGTGACGGGGAAAGGTGGTCACCTCTCCCGATCCCAAGCAGCCCTGTCCTTGAGGAGGGTGGGCCCAGGCAGAGAGCCGGGACAGTCCCACCTATGCCACCCAGGACTCCTAAGCCGTAAGGTCACTTGCTGTGTGATGCCGTCTCCCTTTCACCAGACTGCGCAGTGGCCCGGACAGGGACGGGCTGTGGGTGGGGCCGGGGCTGGGGTGTGACTCAGGGAAGATGCTGACGGGACAGAGCCCCGGTTCCGATTGGGGAGCGAGGGGTGACATGGGGCCGAAGGGTTGCTGCAAAGTCCCTCCAAAGCAGGCGATGCAGGGTGCGGGAGTGGGTCTGTGCTGGGGCCCAGGCTCCTGCTTTGCTGGTGATGCCGGCGTCTTTCTGTCCCGATGACGGCGAGGACAGCCTGCCTGGGCCAGCGGGCTGGGAGAGCAGAGACAGTGCCGCCCCGAGGCCGGGCGGCTGGTGGTCTCCTGTGCACCTGAGAAGCCGGGGTCCTCTACAGCGCCTGCGCTGGCTGCTCCCCGGCCTCCTCCTCCACGGGCTGCATGGCCTCCTGCACGTAGACGATGAACTCCGAGGCCTCCCCGCCCTGGGTGTACACGGTCACCGTCTCGATGCCTTCCACGTCATCCGAGGACACCACCAGGTGGTGCTGCTCGGCCAGCTCCACGGAGGCTTGCTGGAGGGTCTCCTGGATCATGACCGTGTGGTTGGAGCTCGGCTCCTCTTCAGTGACCTGGGTGAGGGGAGAGAAAGGTCACACACGTCTCACAATCACAAGATTACAGCTCGGCTGCAGGAGCCACCGGTGCACACCCGGAACTTGTCCGTCCTGCACGCAATCCTCTAACCCACGCCCTGTGCCCGCTCTTGTGCCCACTCCACGCAGACAGTAAGTCTTGGAGACACAAAGGAAGGTGGTCGGGCCGTTCGCCATAGCAAGTAAAACCTAACTCCAAGCCAATTCCAGTTCCATCCGGATGGCAAGCTTCAGCCCGTGGCTTCCAGGAGGCGTAGGGGTCACTAACAGGTGAAGGTCAGCTGGGGACCCAGGCAAGAGGGTGAAAGTTCAATGGGACTCTTGTCTCAAAATTTAAGAAGAAATTTTAAAAAGAATGACTCAGTAGAGTGCTCCCAGGTTTAGTCCCCAGGACTATTTTCTAAAACACTAAGCGCTGTGCACGTTACCACCGTCACAGAGACCGGCTCCCGGAAATGCACAACTGGTCGCTTGGTGGTGACAGCGAACGAGGCTTCTCCTGGGTCCTCTGTCTTCCCACAGTCTGGGAGCTCGGCGCTGCAGGAGGATCAGCCCCACCCAGGAATCAGCAGGTACTCGCACAAGACGCCATCTCCCAGGGCCTTCCCGGACGTTCAAGAAGAGCCTACCAAGGGCCTCTGGCTGCCAGGCCGGGCGTGACGACTCTGGGGAGCATCGGTGGCAATGGCCAGGCCTTTCCTGGTAGCCCCAAGCTGGCAGAGCCCAGGTGAGCCCACATTTCTGCTGGTGCTGAGGCTCCACATGACCCTGTGTCTGTCAGGTTGGGGCTGTTTTGAACAGCAACTTGATCTTCAGAAGAACAATAAAATACATGGGAATCATTTAGAAAGAGCTGAGAACCCAGAGCTGCAGGAAAGAGTGAGAAAACGAGCCCATGAAGGAAGCGAAGGGCCTGAGGATGAGTCCTCAGAACTGCGGGAACATCTGAGTGACAGCTGTCCCGGGGGCCAAGTGGCAAGGGGAGCACACACTCGCTTCGTCCTGCACTGGGCCGGGGCGGTGTCGGGCCCACCGCTTCTTAGCGGAGACGTACGAGCAGCCCGTGGGTTTCCGGGGACTCACAGGCACCGGAAGCATGCACGGGAACTCAGGGAGACTGTGTGTGTAGAGTGGGTGAGCAGCGCCTCGGCCCTCTGATCCATCTGCTCGGACTTCCCTAAACCCTCTGCTGGAACATGCCGTGGCCTCGCCACTACTTCCTTCCGTCAGTGGAGCCTGTACCCTTTTTCCAGCTGCCACCTGACTGTGGCCTCCACCAGGGCGGGGACTGTGTCTTCCCGTCCCAGCTGTTTCCCCAGAGCCAAGACCGATGCCTGGCACGTGGTAAGCACTCCATTCTTGCTCCTCTTGGTGCCAGGTGCTAAGGGAACAACACTACAGTCGAAAAGTGCATCCCACAGAGAGCTCAGAGCCTGCAGGGCGGGCGCACAGCAGATGGCACAGCGGGAGTACAGGGGATGCCGGCGGCCCCAGGAGCCATGGCGGGTGTCAGGCAGGGAACCGGGGCGTCCAGAAGACGGGGCTGCTCAGGCAGCGACACCAGCTCCCACTCGTGCGTTCGGCGGCCCTCCAGGCTCCTGTTGACGTGGAGAAGGTCCAACGCCTGTGCCCCCGTCTGTGTCATGCCGGAACGACACAGGCTCTGGGAAGGGCCCACCGGGCTGGAAGGGCCTCCTTCCAGTGCTGCAGTCAATCGAGTCGCTGTGAGAGGCAATGGCTGTGTCAGGTGCAACGCAGAGAGCAAAACGGGAAGGGCACCTCTGGCCCGTTAGGTAACTTGGACCGGTAAGGAAACTTGGACCGGCACAGTTCACCAGAAGCTAGAGGGCTACTCCAAGTGGAAGCTATTTAATACACTTAGTCCATTTTTTTTTTTCCTTTAGTAAACCAAGACTTTTTCCCCCTTTCTCTTGCTAGTTGTTCTAATTTCATTTAACTGGGAAAATGTAACATGAACCGGGACTGTAGAAGTAAATATTGATTTATTTGATTTCAAAAGAGGCAGCTTGGCAGAGGCTGGGAAGAGGAGGAATCAGGCAATAACCCTTTTCTCCTTTCAACGGTTAGTAATTCTGCGCAGAGCAAGGGTGAGGGGCAGGTGACTCACATCCAGGTCCTCGGGTGCAAACAGGTCAAAGACACGCTCTGGGACATAACACCACTTTGTAGACATGGTGATTATCACAAAAGCTGAAGCCTAATTTGAAGGGTTCACTAAAAGAAACTTCCCATTGGCTTCAAATTCACATCCTTTAACAACTTTAGTAGCATCCATGTTGTCGAGGGCTAAGATCCTGCAAGGCTGAGAGGCCGTCCCTACAGGGACAGGCGCAGCCCTGTCCAGGTGTCACAGAGAGCACACACCGGTCCTCAGGCCTGGCCCCAGGACGAGGCTGGAGTCCTCAGGTGACTTCACCTCGCCACTGCCACAGACAGCGCGAAAGCCAGCGAACGGCCAGGTGCTCGAACCCCTGACGGCGAGCCTGTCACTCACTGCGTCACAACGGACACTGGGGTGGAGGCGGCATTGGCCCCTGGATGAGTGAGGAAGGCGCTGAAGGGAGAATGAGGCGCTCAAAGAAGGGCAGGGTGGGCCTGCGGTCCCCCACTGCCTCCTCCCCATCAGCAAAGGCCTCAGGCAGAGCTCTGCCTCCCGCTGCAGGACGCTGCATGCCGCGGACCTGCTGACCCAGCTCAGGCACTCCACTGCTCCCCCCGGCTGTCTGCACCCATTTCCCGGAGTCCAGGCATCCCCTTGCTCTCCTTCAGCCCCTGCAGAAGCTGGAGGACCCCGGGGTCTGTGCCCTCCATGGCCCTGGGCTTTGTGTCTGCAGAAGCCCCCACCCAGGCTCCAGCCCCGGGCAGCGTGTGCCGAGGTGCTGGAATGGCCACCACACGATGCCAGAGCTGGCCATGCAGGTGTGGGCAGAGGGGTGGGAGGAGCAGCGGCACAGGAGGCCTGGAGCGAAGCTGGGGCAGATCTGGACGGGTCTTGGCAGCAGTGGCGAGCACGGCCAGCATCTCACGGAGAGACGGCGACACCGTCCGAGGCCTGGCTCCATCCACACCGGAGAGCGAAGCTGCCCCAGGAGAAGACTCGGTAAGAGGCTGCGCTCTCACTGCCGCCCAGGCATTTTCGTCCACTTGTCCACGCTGCCTTTTCTGGGGATTAGGTCTCTTTAAGGAAAACCCCTTTTCTTCCTGTTTTCTTCTGTTTCTCCAGTTTCCAGCATTTCCAGCACTGCTTCGGAGTGGCAAGAATGATGGGATAAGTGTTCAAAGAGAAGGGGACGTATTTTGAGGGTGATTATGGTATTTTGTCTTTGACTGCAATCCATTTCCTTTTCATTTAAGCATTCCCCGTACTTTGTCTCACCGTGGGAAGGTGGGTCCGAGCACGGCACAGAAAGGACCGACCGGTGACAGCAGGCCGCTTCCCGAGGGGTGCGGGAGGCTTCCGCAGAGGGCGCCCCTCGCACAGCCCGCTGCTGCCCCGCCATGTCCGCTTTCACGCTCTCGTTCTGCAAACCACGTGCTTCCCGCTGCGACTCAGGGAACCCAGTGCATTTGGCTGGACCTCGCTCCCCCATCCCAGGGCCTCGTCTCAACGACTTGCACACAACGACCGTGGCACGGGCGGTTCCGTTCCCGCTGGACCAGTGGGGTCCTGAAGCTGCTAGGAGTGTGGTGACTCCCTGAGGCCAAGCAGGTACCAGGCAGCAAAAGCCGGCCTTTGTTCTGGGTGCCCTGAGTCCAGGGATATTCCTCACTGGTACAGTATGACATGGGGGAAGGGACTGCATGGTGCAGATTGAGAGGATTAAAATTCCTTAGGTATCCAAAACAGACTAAGCGTATCTGCATTACTCTCAACTATTCTTCGTTCAAACAGAATCACTTTAGTAGCTTAATCTATTAGCACAGGCTTAGAATTGCTCTCTGCAGTAGAAGTAATATGGCTTTCATGGTGTCCTTACCCTCTGAGGGGGATACTCCATTTTCCCCAAATGCTGGATCTAACACATCTTCCAGCTAAACTATTAGCAGCATAGATGGCTTAACAGAAAACCTTAACCCATGGGACCGTGCCAATTCTTCTCTAAATCAGACCCTGCCTTCTGCAGCTCGCCCTCCGCGGGTGCGTCTGGAGTCTAGAACAGAGCGCCGTCAGAGCCCCAGGCACCGGCAGGCCGTGCTGACCAGGAAGAGTAGCTTCCCATCACCTCCTGCTCTTCCTCAGCTTCCCCCCTGGCCCACTCTCCCAGCAACCATCGATGGAGGCCTGCAGGTGCCCGGCTACCAGGTGCCAGGGGGCACCTCACTGCCTTGCCTTTTCTTTATCCCCGACTAGTCTCCTCTGGGCTCCCTCGCGCTCCCATGCAAAGTCTCTTCTAGCAGAATAAGCCTCCTCGCTCCACAGGGGGCCCCTTCCTTGGGAACCCCTACTGAAGGACAAGTCCTTGTGTCCCCATTGGTGCCTTATGGGTATCCCGCGTAGCCTCCAGTGCAACCTTCTCACTACACCAGCAGCGTCCTGGGAGCAAGGACAGCGCTGGCTGCCCCGTGCCCATGCACGCTCTCTCAGGAGGGGCATGGCAGGTCCAGGCGGAGCTCTGGGGCTCCCCAGGCACAGCCCGCAGGCCCAGACATGGACAGTGATCACAGCTGCCATGGGCTTGGCCAGGACTACCTGGTGTGGAATTCTGCGGACAGGTTCAGCCCAGCGGACACGAGTGTGGGAAGTTGGCATACTACCTGTGGGGAGAAACCCCTTCACTTCGGAAGTCCTGAAGGCGCACCATTATACAGGGGAGGAGCCCAGACGCAGAGGAAACAAACTGCCAGTGTCCTGATTTAAGGCTACAAAACTCGCCCCACACCAGGCAGCCTTGCCCTGGGCCTGGGCCGCAAAGCAGTCTGGCTCCTGGCAGCGCGGCCTGTGTGTGGTCATACATGGTGGTTCCCTAGAACTGCTGGGCAAGGAAAATGGCCACACATGAGGCCGCAGACACACAGGAGGCCGGCCCGAGGCTCTCAGATCATGCTGCTTCTCACTGTCCGTATTACTAACAGGGCTTGCTGTGTGCCAGGAGCTGGGCTGAGTGTTTTCCATGTGTTATGGTGTTTTGTCCTCACGATACCTCGAGGCTTGGCTTCTAGTTTTGCAGTGGTCTCCCCGGGGCCTGAGGAGCTGCCTGTGGGTCCTGGCCACTAGGACAGCCCCGACCTGTGCTGTGGACAGTCCAGAGTAGGCTGTGCCCCTGCCCTTCCCAGGTCACTGTGCCTCTGGAGGACAAGGAACCTGGGCCCCTCCCTGCCCACAGTGCAGAACTGGGCGAGCAGGAGGTGGCTCTCACAAAAGCACCCCGCACAGGCCCCGCACACCCGTGTCCTTCGCAAGCACACACTGGGGAGCTCTTCCGTGGAACGGCCCCGCGCCTCAACAACAGGAGGACAACTGGCCAGGAAGTACAGCCCCGACTTCTCCCTGGCACCAGAAGAAGTGCCTGAGAGGGTCCTTGTCCAGAAGGAAAACTGTGGGGGAAAACTGGCCCGTGGGGCTCCAGCCCTCCCGGGGCCGCTCCACGGGCCGCACTGGGCCTTCAGTGCTCAGCTCCGCAACGACCCGAGGCCCGGCCCCAAACACACACCCCTCTGCCTGCAGGACAGAGCCAACCATAAACCCTCTGGGGCTTCCAAACAGCGCAGAGACACAGGCAGGCGCACCGAAATACGACAAACAGACTAACTGAGGAAGGAAAACGGTGTAGCTCAGGGCTGAGGTCCACAGGCACCGGAAGGAGCACTCTTCAAAGCTCCCGGAGTGGAATAAGCAGCACATAGTTTCACCACACTTTTCATCCCGAGCTTGAAAACACTGTGCAAAGAACTTTCAGGCGCCAGCTCTGCACTGTGCTGGGACCACGTTCTCATCAATGAAATAAACAGTTCAGTCTCAACAGGGCAATGGAACAGCCAGCCTTCGGTCAGGCCTTGTCGAGCCCAGCGTGTCACTTAAACTTGGCTCGGGGCACATGAGTGAATGATGGATAAAGGAACAGGAAAAACATCCTCTTCTGGCCTCACGATGAAATGACACGTAGTGGGATCGCACTGGTTTAATGTGTGCTGGGTTTACAATGCTTTGAAGGAAAAGGCCACTGGAGCACCTGCCTTTAAATGTTGCCCGTGTGCCCAGCAGTGCCCTTGGCAGATCATAGCCCATGGCAGCCCCGGACAAGAGGATGGACTCCTGCATGTCAGGGATCGTAGCTGAGGTTGGTCAGGACAGCATCACCCTTTTTTTTTTTTTTTCTGAGACAGGGTCTCACTTTGTAGTCCAGGCTGGCCCTGAGCTCACTATGGAGCCCAACCAAGCCTGGAACTCAGCAGTCCTCCTGCCTCTGCCTCCTGAGTGCTGGGATTACAGCTGTGAGCCACCATGCTGGCACTGTGGGTATGTGGTTACTGGGGATCGAACCAGGGACCTTGTGCTTGCTAGGCAGACCCTAGAACCACTGAGCTAAATCTCTGGTCTCTTCAT
Source organism: Thryonomys swinderianus (assembly GCA_004025085.1). NCBI lineage: Eukaryota > Metazoa > Chordata > Mammalia > Rodentia > Thryonomyidae > Thryonomys > Thryonomys swinderianus. The sequence continues at coordinate 28,161 of PVIC010009071.1, read as the reverse complement.
GTCTTTCAGGAGGAAGAAAGTCCACCATCGTCTCCACCATGGTTACTGCCATGACCATGAGGCCCTTTCTTTTCAGGCGTCCTTCACATTTCAAATCACTTTTTATCAACTGAACCAGATTCCTATTTATTAAACTGTGTCTTGGGGGACAGTTCTCTCCCAGTTGTCATTAAGTCCGTGAAAGGGAGGCACCGGGGCTTCGGTCCAGGAAACAGAACCTGCCATTTATTCTCCTCTCGCTGGAAGACACATTGCTCGGGATTCATTCTCGGGACCTGCTAGGAGCCAGCCCCGAGGGCCGGGAAGCGCCTAGGGGATTAGTAGATCTACGTGGGCCACAGACGACCCTCTGGGTCCCGCCTGCTCCCGGCCCTTCCCTCTCTAGCCTGCTCTCTGCTTCTTGAGTGCCATGCACTGAACAGCTTTGGCCTCTCCCCGTGGTGTGCCATCTTAGAGCCAGCTGGCCCTGGACTGGAAAGCCAGCAGATGCCCCCTTTCTCAGGTCGCCATCTGGAGCTGACTTTTCTCCGGTGCTTGCCGACGGTCGCCTGCAGAATCCAGGGTCGTCTCCCCCTCTCGGATTCACCGTGTGGCAGCCCTTGCCTCTCCCTGCCACGAGAGACCTACCACAAGCAGCTTCTGGGGCAGGACACGGCCCCTGTGGGGGCTGAAGAACGAGTAGGAACAAAGTCCTCACTTCCCCTTGTTCTTACCTCTGGGACATTTCAATGATGTCTTTGTCATGTACACAGAGATATCTATGATTATCATTCTAGAGCAATAAAAGGAATAGTGTTAGGACACATTTGTCCTTTCGAAGCCCAGGCCTGAGGGACAGCAGAGACTGTGAGCCGCCCAGACACCGGTCTCCTTAGGCAACCCGTCCTGATTATGTCCAGCCTGATGGGGACAAGCCAGCCACACTGGGCCGCCGTCCACCTCATTCCCCTGGGAGCTGCCCCTCTGTCACGAGACACAAAGGACAAATTCTTGGCTGCTTCCACACTTCACGATTAAAGAGAAGACTAATTATTTCCTCTCAAATGGTCCACATCTTCTATGGACCTCTGTACTTCACAAAGTCTGACTCCATGACATGGGAAGACTTAAAGAGCTGAAAACAGGAATTTCAATATGACCAAGTCACAAGATGAAAACAGAACCCTGGGGTTGATTCTTCTGGTTGACATACTCCCTTGTGTACCCAGGTTTTGGAGAAGGAGCTTTTTCTTCCTAGCAATTAGGGTTTCACTTGCTCCCTAAATTACAACAGAGCCAGCTCTTCCCCAGCGTCCTCGGCGAGGGAGGCAGCAGATCCGTCTGACGAGCAGCCAACACAAGCAAGCACTTGTGCTTCATGAGCCCGGGTTAGCAGCCGAGCTGTGTGCATCAGAAACACAGCGGCATGATAAACACTGTCCCAAAGCTAGCAAGGAGTGAGAAGGTGTAAATAAATGCAGTTTGTAACAAAAATCCATAAATTCCTAGTGCTAGAAATCTATATGTATGTACAAGACAAAACAGGGGAGTATTATTTGCAAGCAACTTGTAGATTTATCAGAAGATATTCAGAGGCAGGAAGAAACCGTTCCAGACATCAAAGAAGATTTAAAGCCCCTTATACAAGGAGAGCATGCGAGGCCGTGCGGGAGACCATAACGCGCCCGAGCCAGGCAGGGCATCTTTCATGGGCGGAGAGTGCACACTGCCTTCTGCCACCCTATTTTTCTTTCACTCACAGGCAGACAGCACCCACTTCAGCTCATGTGGAAACTCCCATGCACAGTCCACAGTGAAGATGTAATGGCTGCTTGCTAACACCGCTGCCAGCCCCTGCAGCCCCTGTCGGCCCTCCCAGTGGCTGTGCCCATCTGCTGAGCACCACTGCAGGGCCCTACTGCACACAGGGTGGCACCACAGAATGGACTGTGCCCAGCCCCAACCAAGGGAGACAGGAAGGGCCAGCTCTCTTTGCTGTTGAAAAAAGCGCCTGTGAAAGAAGAGAGGAGATGACAAGAAACCTCCTCTTGCGACTGTGCCACAGAAAAAGGACAAGAAGGAAGTCACAGCGGTCGCACAAGTTTGCAGTATAGGAAACTGAGGACCCACCTGGCTGGCACAGCTCGTGCAGCTCAGTACTGTTTAGCTTGGTCTTGACAACTGCCTGACAGGACAAGATAATAGGTCTCCTGTGAACTGTGGTTAGAAGGAGAGAGTGCCATGGCTCCTCAGAGAGGGAGGGGCACCATTGCCAGCCTTTGCAGGGGTCTTGCCGAGCCATGGCCCGAGTGGACTGGGCTTCCTAAGCACTTGAACCACCCTCGCACTGGGCACAAGCCCCCAAATACAAAGTGCACAGAGCGTCTGGCTTACGGTAGGTGCTAGATTCAGTGCTGAACTGCATGATTCCAGTGCCGGTGTTGCGCAGGAGGTATTTACTTTAAAAGTGAACAGAAACAGACGCAGAACGGTCCCCGTGAGGGGAAAGAGGAAGGCAGCAAAGAGGAAGCTCCTTACCCGCCTTAAGAGTTTCTGCTGCTATGAATTAGGCAAGCTTCTCTCATACGCATTGAGCTCCTATTTCACTCCAGGCCACTGCGGTGGATAAGGAGAGGCGTGGGAAGGTGGCCTACGGACTGAGCATGCTCCTCCCCAGGCGACACAGAGCCTCAGCCCTGCCCACAGGAGGGAAACCAACCCCCAGGGTCAGCGCGTTAGTTATCACGCTGCACACCAACCAGCTAATCACCTGTTCCACCTGGGGAGTTAAGTTCCTCAGTAGCGCACAGATCTGTGAAGAGGAAGAACTCTCACGCCCTTCTCTGCTGAGGTCCCAGTGTGGCCCTGACACCAGCCTACTGCGCAACCCGGCGGGGCACGCTGCCATCCGCCCGCTGGACACGCCCACTCTTCACTTTTATTCTCCCAGCGTACCCGGCCTTCTCTTTCCGCCAGATCCCAGGCCCCTGTGTTCTTCTGGCTCAAAGCTATCCCTCTGCTTAAAAACAAAGCAAAGCAAACCAAAACAACAACAACAAACATGACAAAGCAAAACAAAACTGCTTTTGGCTTTGGGCAATGCCCCTGAGCTTCGCCATTCTAAATCAGCCTGTCTTAGCTCGGGCTGTGGAGGGAGCCAGGAGCATACGGCCGCACACTGAGCCTCGGACTCCGGCAAACCGAGTCTCTCCAGGTGCAGGTGGGTGAGGCGCCAGCGAGCTCCGGCGCGACGTGATGCAGTCTGTCTCTGGCTACTCTGCCGTTTCTGTTCCCTGGATAGCTGTTTATAGGCCGTCCTGGTTCCACACGTCCCTGAGACTGAGAAATTTTCTTAACTCCTGGAGCTGTCTCTTCCAGACAAAAGGGTTAATTGTGGCTTCATTTCATATCAGGGGGGTTTCTCCTCCCCTTCTCCCAGGTTTGCTCTCATGATTCTGTTTCAGAGCTATAAAAACCTGTTCCCAGCCCAATAAAGTTGGCATGAGCTAAGCGAGCTATTGGTCAACCTCACTGTGTCCGCGGTTCGTGTTCCCAGCTCCCTCCTCTCAGGAGACTTCCACATCAGGCTGCTAAACCGCGGTAGCTGGGACTGGGTGGCTTATACACACCAGAAGTTTCTTTCTCGAAGCGCTGGAGGCTGAGGTCTGAGCCCGGGGCCACACGGCACGCTCAGGGGCGCACTCTGCCTGGCCTCACGCCGCTCACTCTCCAGTCGCCCCCGAAGCAGACACTACCCGCCCCCTCCGCTCACACAGATCCCGCCCTCACAACCTGATCGCCTCGCTGAGCCTTGCCTCCCAATGCCGCCGTCACCCACACAGGAATCCTGGAGGAGATGCGGACGCTCAGCCCAGCGTGTCTCCTCCAGCGTCGTCTCTCAGTGAATCACTGAAACAGACTCCACACCTGGAGGTGTAAGAGACGGGGTTATTCTGAGAATGCCACTCGGAGGGTAATTTATGTAACATGAGAGAGGTGGGTCCTCCCGGGGAGCGGATGCTGAGGACACCACACAGCCCACGCGTTCTCCCTGCTGGAGTGTCTGCCATAAGGGGTTAAGGAACTGTGTGGCCCTAACGTTTTACTGCAGGCTTAGCATGCGCCAGGCCCAAGGACAAGTGTTTCATTTCTTTATCCATACAACAGCCCCATGGGCACATTCCGTTATCTTGATACTTTACAGAGGAAGAAACAAGTTCAAAGTGAAGTACTATGTCCAAGGTCACGGGTCATGAAAGTGACAGAGCTGTGGCCACTTACTACCCTACCCGCTGTGCCAAGGACTGCTCCACATGGCCTGGCCTGGCACCTATGAGACGGGCTGCCTGGGAGACACCCCTTGTATCATCCACCTGGCACGCAGCCCCGGCCGGCCTAGAGGTCACAAGGGAGGAAGCCCCGCCTCACTGGTCTACTTGCTGCCTTCTGACCTCACATCCACGCACCGAGCACTGCCGAAGCCTCCACATGGGGCGGGCCCTGAACAAAGTGCTGGGATCGGAGTGGAGGCCAGCTTTCTGCCCATGCTCACAGAGCTTCAACTTGACAGAGCGAAAAACCCAAACAGCCGCACCAAGATGTGGCTTGTGGCCAAGCCCTCAAGAACTGGGATGGGGCGAGGGGATGCCCTTGCCATCCCCCATTCTACCGCTTCTGGGGGAGGGGGCTTCAGCCCTCTGCGCAGATCCCATCAGGGGAGTGCGACTGCATCCCCACAGCCCATGCTGATCACAGGTGGAGAACCTGCTTTAAGTTCCTGCTCTGACCTCGGAGCACCTCCTGGATCTCCTTCTGCCCGTGGTCGGCACAGGCAAGGTAGTCTCGTCCCGGGGACAGGCCCTCCAGAGCCCAGCGCACTAGGGAAGTGCAGAGTCTGACCTGCGAGCTCAGGCCCAGACGGCACCCTGCGTATCTCTTAAGCGCCTCGGTGCCAGTGCCAGTGCCGATGCCCCTGGCCTAGGGACCCCATTTCATGCAGCAACGACTCGGACGAAGTGGCAGTCGCGGACACAAGGGACTACTTGACGCCTGAGGTGGAAGCTGTGGGGGGCTGAGGGAAACACGGTGAGTACAGGCGACTCCCCGGTCCTGTGTGAACAGGTGGTGAGTGTTCCTTCCACGTTGGAAGCAAGTAAGCAGAGAGGAAGGCGAAGGGGTGGCAGGGGACAGCACGCGTTTAGGGCAGTTCCTCTGCCAAGATGGAGGCTGTTGCCCCCGTGGGAAAGCAGAACAAGGGTCAGTGCTCCAGGGCAAATCCCAGGCCTGCATCGCCTCCTACCTGGTGGGGCTGAGCCGCGGCCCCCTCCTGTCTGGCTGGCACAGCTGTGGCCTTCGCCCCAAACCTGAAAGAGACTAACGACCTCGGCCAGCCACGTCGACTCTCCAGGAGGAGCGCAGAGAGGAAGGAAGGGATCAGACCAAACCCACGGGCGCGGATCAGGAAACAGGCAGGAAGCAAACGGATCAGCTCCACAGCGTCAAAACTCCAGGTGGGATTCCATAGAGAGCACCGAACGAAGCTGCAGCTTCTGAGGGAGCAACAGTCGCAAAGTGGGGGCTTAGGCAAAGGAAGAGAGGACAGACGCAAAGTTCAACAGACTAGCCTTCTTGGGTCAGCAAGAGATGGGTGACACGGGAAATAATGGCGGAATGGAGAAGAGCCTTTACTCTCCATTTTTTTCAGGCCATTTCTCACATGGCTACAAATATATCAAGGGACTTATTTCTACTCTAAAGATTCCATAAAGTAATAGAATTTTCAGTAACTGCTATGGCATAAGAGGTCTCAGCAAATAACAAAAGAGCTTTGAAAGAGTATGCAATTTGGAACTTTAGCCATCCGAGATTATACCAGGACCAGAAATCTCTGAAAGAAATTTAAGACGAAGGACAAGATTCAAATGGCTCAGCGATAACTGAGGAAGGCCTACTAAGGGCCGGAAGTGGCATTAAGTGACGAGGGGGAGTGACCCACTGTCAATACCCTGAACGCTTTTTTGTCTCTGCGTCTGCATGCTGAAGGCCACTACCAAGCAACAGCAGAAAACAGGTTCTAGAGGGGAGGTGAAGTAGGAGCACACTGTAAGAGGCTGCCTGCATGTATAATTAGCATCTTGATATAATTAGCTGGCAGAGCCCCAGGATCAAATAAATTGCACGGCAAAGCTCTCTAGGCAGAGCCAACACACAACTGCCAAGCCAAACGTGAGGCTGACAAGTGACTATCACCGTCAGGGCTGTGATATTAGAGTCACCAGCAAGACTGGCATTTTACAAAGATCAAAAGAACTGCGGGTCGGGCAGTCCAAGTTACACCTGGCTTGGGGGCACCAGATAGGAACCCTGTTGGCATGCACCGGCATCTAACATCAGAACACTAGACACGCGTGCTCTCGGTCCCTGTGACATGGAAGGGATCAGATTGCCCACACATAACATGCAGGATCCCTTTTCCTCTTTACTCTCAAATTTTTCAGGCCATTTCACACATGGCCACAAATACATCATGGGACTTACTCCTACTTTAAAGATTTCACAAAGTAACACTGAGTCAGAGGAGAGGGTGGTGTGACATCCCACCACACATGAGGACCAGTGGAAATATATTACTGTCATATATAATACTTTATAATAATACATTTTCCTTAATCTTTCGGAAATAATTCCTTGAATGAGCTAAAGCAATGACCAAAACCCACAATGGGAAAGCTGAGGAAACAATGCAAGGTACTGGGGATTCCTTAAGGAGGAGTCACCTGCTGTTACAATGCCATAGGGCGATAAAGTCCACTGGACCCTGGAAGGGAAGATGGAGACTGGAGGAAGACAGAAGCCTGCTGATGGCCCCCATTTCCCCCACATGGACTACCCTGAAGTTAGGGAGTGGGTGGGCCTAACAATAAAAGTCGACCTTGGATGCACAAGGACCCAGGTTGGATCCCTGGTACGGCAAAAAACAAACAAACAAAAGGTCGACCTTCTAGTATGGTTTATGTGTCCCCCAAAGAATGAAGGTTTGGAAAGCAGGGGAGGGAAGTCCTAGAGTGAGTAGTGATTGTGGGACTGTGGTTCTCACTCTACCTCATCTGGCTCAAGAGGTGACTGTCTGCTTCTACCTACCCTTCCACCATTGCGTACCAGCTCTTCCAAGACCCAACAAGCTGGTCCAGCCAAGCTCAGACTCTGGGCCTCCAAAATAATGATCTAAGTATTAAGTAAGGTGCTCTTGGTGTTGCGAGTAGCCTGTGTCAGGTATTTCACGGCACTGACGGAAAGCTAACACCTTCCTCCAAATCAGGGAGAATTCCTTCTGGCTAGGGGCACATTGCTCATGAGCTGGGACACTGGTACACCCCTTTGTTCCCAAGTGGAAATGTGGGCTCTTCCTAGCTGCAAGCCTGCCGGCCTCAGCCTAGGATGACACGCCTGGTTCTTCTGGACCTCCAGCTGCCGCCTGCACACCGTGAGATATGTCAGCCTCCGAGATTCCCTTGGGTCTCTGCAAGTGGTGATGGTAAAGGAACCCAGTGAATAGCTTGGACAACACGCATGCCAGTGACAGCCTCAAGCCAGCTCAACTCTGTCAGGCTGTGTGCAGGAAAGGTCGTGATTACTTCCCGCGTGGCACATGGACTGAAAGCATCTTTTGTTTTCTTAAAAACAACACAACCGATGAACAGCACTTCTTCACTCGCAGCTCAGAGACCTTCCACCCTCACCTCAGGGGTCCATGGATGCCTCACAAAGCACCCAGAACCCTCATCTGGAAATTTCCATATTAAAAAGCAACACATCGTTTAAAAAACAACCCTGGATTACTGGAGAGGTCACCAGGCAAATCACCTGAGCCTCAGTGGGAAGATGTCCTGGAGAGCTGCTGGCCCACAGGCCAAGGCCAGGTGTCTGTGGAGCTCTCGAGAGGCCCAGGTGTCCTGCCGCGTGACAGCAGCACAGACACTCAGCAGATGAGCTCTCTGGGCTCCGCAGCAGATGAAAACCCAGAGTGTGATTTGGTGAGAACGCCAACACGATTTCTAGAAGGCAGCACAGACTAGGAAGCCCAGCACAGGAAGAGCTTGCTTTGAAACGTGACACAAGGCCGCAGGCTGTGTGGACCTGGAGCAGGCTGCAGGGACGAGAGGCCAAGGAGCTGCCGGGTCTTGGCCTTCTGGGCCCGTGGTTACCACAGGGCAGAGCGGCTCCCGTGAGTGAGGTGCTCTCCTCCGTCCCTCCCACCTCTGGTCTCCCAGCACTCCGCCAGCTCCTGCCCCAGCCCCGCCAGGAGTCCTATGCCCTCCAACTCCACTGCCTCAGAGGCCCCATTCAGGCACCATGCGTCCATGAAGCCCTCCTTGCCAGCACCTAGACCCACCTCAGGCTCCCGCTGGAGAGCCCTCTGACCTCTCCACAGAGCTCCTCGGACACAGTCCTCTCTGCTGAAGCCATCGGAACCTTCCACTGAAACCACTTCTGGTCCGCATGGTACTCTTTCCTCATGGCACTTTTCACCTTCCATACACCGTGGTGATTCACTTTCTTACTAAGTGGACCGGATTAGCTCTCTGTTTAATCACACATAAGCCCTTCGGCCAGATCGCTCATCATATTTGCTCACGGAATTACCCCAAGTGCCAAGAGCAGCATCTGGCCAGCAAGAGCAGCTCATGTATTCTTGTTGAATGAAAGGATAAACAATCTCAATTTCCCATGCTACATCATCTGCCTCCTGAGACCATGAACTGTCTTAACTCTGTAGCCCTGTATAGGAAACAACCCCTCCCACAAGGTGGTCACAACCTAATCCCTGAGGTCTGCGAGTACGTGACCTGCCATGACAGATGGGACTCCACTAAGGATCTTGTGATGGGGGGTTATCTGGGTAAATAATCTGGACTCCCCAGGTAGGTCCGAGGTAATCGAAGGGGTGCTGAGCAGGAGGCAGCGGAGGGTCAGAGTCAGAGCCGGCGATGGGAACATGAAAGCCACGGTGAGAGCGATGGATACGAGAACTCAAACCGCCCCAGTGGGCTTTGTGGAAACGGGAAGGGAACCACAAGTCAAGGGATGTGTTTGGCCACTAGGTATCCGAAAAGGCGAAGAGGGATCTTTCTCAGAAAGATGCAGTTCTGTTCACATCTCCACTTTAACACAAGGAAACCCATCCCAGATTCCCTGGAGTTGGGCCTAATACATTTTTCTACTTATGCCACTTGTTCTGTGGTCATTTGTGACGGCAGCAATAGCAGCTCCAGATATCCAGGGAGCTGAGCACACGGGACTGCATGTCGGTGCCCACTCAGGGAGTCAGTCAGCAAACAATTCATCTAAAACAGAGATAGTCCACAAGGACAGCAAAGAGTACAGTTAGCCACGCGCCAATGGTGATGACTGCTGATGTAATTCTCTTAAGTTTCTCTTTTAACTAGTTGTGAGTCAGACACACATGATAGTATTTCCTATGTTGACAGGTCTACATCCAACTTAGGCAGTTTTATTAATCAAACATATAAATTTCCTTGAAATAAAACTTTATGAAGGAAGAGAAAGCAGAAGGAAGAAACCAGTATATGGAATGAACAGTGTTTGGTCTTACCATGGCATACTTAGTCACAGTCACAGTTTGCATCTGTGTCTTCCTATTAGCCCGAGGAAGGTGGGTCAAGATTTTTCCTTCTCGACATTTCTAAGTGCTAGACCTATTTTAATGCTGATACTTGAGAAGGGAGGAGTGCTGGGGAATTGCTGAGGATACATTATGGTGCTCTGTGGAGAACTTAGATGGGTCGACAGTGAGTTGAAAACAAAGAAATAAACAGCTTTTATCAGCTCTTTGTTTCCCAACACTGTCTACTTACCTCCAGGCCTATCATTACCTACCATTATTTTCATCCCAGAAACTGAAAACTTGAAGATTTGGGGTTAATTACTTTTAATTAGCAGTAGTAAATTTTATCAATGACTCTTTCTAATTAACACTAATGAATCACGAAGAAAGATAAAATGATATGTAGAGCATATGATTGCTTGTATGGAAACTAAATCCTGGTATTTTTAGCACCAAGAACCAACTTATGTACAACCTAGAAATGTTTTGGCAAGGCAGTGGCAGATGTTACAAGACAAGAAATTTTTAAAAGATATGCTAACCAATAGTAATTTTAAATATTTACTCTAATATATCATGAGCTTTATGATGAGGCTTGCTTTTTTTTTCTCTGTAGTTCTCATTTACAGAGTATAATTAGAGAATAAAAACATGAAACTTACAATGTGGTCAGGTCTACTTAATAAGCATTGATAGAGTAACTATTCCAAGTGTCTGTGAAGTCTCTGTCTGGGGCAAAGGGTATCCCCAAGACCAAGGCCACATACCCTGCACAGTGAAGGGGAAGATGAGTCTCTCCCGTAGGTATACTAGGGCTCACATTTCAGTGCTCATGACTGTAAAGTCCTCAACTAGAGTTAATGAGAAGAAATGTGGAAATCAATGTATCTAATAAAGTCAGCTATATTTCCACTTAAGTGATGGGACAACCAAACCCAGAGGGTGCTCTTTCACCTGAGAGTCCCGAGCCGTTCAGTTCCTTTGCTAGAAGAGCGAGCAGTACACACACAGGAGCTGGCTGTCTGCTCATTTTTCCCGGCCACCTTCCCACCTACCATCATCAATGGCCAGAACACCCCGTTTACCTAGGGCTGGGCCCGGCCAATCAGACAGTGACCAGTACACACACCTTCCGGGGGAATGCAGCTCCTCGTGACTGCTCCACAGTGCCACACTTCAGCCTGTGTTTGCAGTAAGATTCTCTCAAGGGTGCCAGTGCTTCTGCCTCTGTGAACACATTTTCCTGGTGTACAATGGTGGTATGGGATGCTTATCTGCCTCATTCCCTGTCGAGCCATCAGTCTAATGCCAGAAGCATATCTAAACCTGCAACCTCATGTATCACTGCCTGACCTGCAACACTCAATAAATCATGTTCCCAGTAGGAGCAAATCAATCCTGCTCTGAGGACGAAGATACAAATCACACTCAGCAATGCCGTCCTGTCCCCTCAACACAACTCAGCAAGAAGGAAACACCCACGTTCCTCCTGGTACTGTCTGAATTAGGCCCTTCCTGAAGTACCAGGTCTAGCTTTGGACTTCATGTGTCAAGAAGCAAGTGAAAGGCTCCAGATGAGATTTATAACAGTCTGAAAACTGCAAGCCAGCAAATGGCAAGAAAAGGTAAAATCTATTTAACTTGGAAGTATATGGTTTATTCTCAACCACCACAGGATACCAGGTCATAGCAGGCTGAAACACTACCTGCCTACTGTCCATCTTCTGAGAGAGGAACCACACCATGGAAGATGGTGTGTAGAACACATGATCCCTGCATTTCTCTAGTTACACTGAGTTTTTCCCATAGATCAGAAAATCCAGAGTTAAGTTGGAATGTTCCAGTCCCTGAGGAGGATAAATTTTACATGTGGAGTGTGCCTTGGGTTACTTAGGGGGAAAGTATGATGAAAGGACTAGGACGTCCACTACCGAATGACCAATGGCAAGTCACTGGGAACATACCTCTTCAGGGCTCACCCTTGAGAGCATGCTTGATAAAGCCAAGCTTACCCATTCCCAAAGTGCAGTGTTTCCCTTTCCTTCCTGCTTTCCATTATACAAGGCAGTATTCAATTTATAGTCAAACTGGGCACCACCCACCTCTTCTGGGTTTTTCCTTGAAAATCCCTGAGTTTCCAGGCAATCCTCTATGAAACAGAACCAGCCCGCGGTCCTCAGCCCCGCAGCCCCTTCTTGTTTCACACTTCTCTTCTGTACTTACTTGTTCACCACTCGACAGCCTTCACCTCATCCTGGATATTCATGTTTTACCCCTTTCCCCAGCACAGTGACCACCATGGATGTGAGCGCTGGTTCCCACTTGGAACTCAGCTGGATGACAGTAGATACTGCCCTCGACACATGAGTCACTGGAAGAACAGGCAACCATGGGAAGCTCCGCAGTCTTCCCTGCAACTTTCTTCATGAACGTGGGCTTTGTTTTAAATTACATAGCTCCCTGGCTTCAATGTGTTTGCTGCTTTTGTTTTCTGTCTTGAAAGTACTTATGTAAGCCTGGTGGAAGCCAGTAGATGGAGAGGCAGGTAAAAATAGGTAGAAAAGATGCTCCAGTTTTCAAAGCCTCAGATGGTAAAGTCCTTGTTGGGGACAGAAGACGAAATGAGCCACACAGGACACCTATTCATTTGGTAGAGTGACCTTTCTTTAAAACTGACCATTTGCCTCCTAGCCTGAAGAAGAAGAGGTGTTTATTCAGACAGCCCGTGAGGAAATACTCCTGGACTTTTTGGCTGCCCCCAGGCCCTGCTAATCTTTTTGATGGGGTCTTTGGGAAAAAGGGATGTTTACGCCCCTGACTGCATCCACATCATTCTCATTTTTATTTTGAGATTCTTCAAAAGAAGATGAATGAAAAGGTTCCAGAATATTTATTAAATATTGTATCTCTTCACTATCAAACACATCACTACCAGTAGAAGACATGGGAAATTCGACTAATGTTATTGCAAATCTGCGGTAGGCAAAGTCCTGGAAACATGAGGGGAGGCCAAGGGTGAGCACGGCAGCAGGAGGGGACAATGTCAGAGCTGAGATCTTACCTGCTTTACCACGGTCACCGTCCCAGGGGCCATGGCAACAACTGAGGCGACAGCAGTGGCATCGTGAGTCTCAGTGCCCAGCTCGATGATCTGCTGGAGTATATTCACAGCTGTGGGGTCAAGACGGTCACCTTAGGGGGAGAAGCAGATAGGAGATGGTCAAGGTCACTGAACTGAGCAGCAGCCTGGCCTTCCTTGGGGGATGCCTTTCCTGGGGGGACACACGGGTTCTCAGGAGTGACTCATTCAGACAAGAGGAATGATTTGTACATTACTCTGTGGCTTAACAAGCATCTCGGTAAGAACTTCTCCAGACCTCAGGCAACCTGTAAGGAGATGGTACTCTGTTTATCCCATTTCACTGACTTGTCAGTTGGGCACAAAAAAGTAAAAAGACTTGCCCCAGGCTGCTGAGGCAATTATGTGGCAAAGACAGTACTTAAGCCAAGATGTTCTAAATCCTAGCTTTGAAGACACGAGGTTGTCCCTCACGGTGTCACTCCCCAGGGTACCAGCCAACACGGTCACGCGCACAGCTGATTTCCCGAGGACACGGGAGGTGGTTCCAGAATGTATGCCAAGTAAATTACAGAAGGGAGAGGCCAAACGGCCCAAGAGGTTTCAATCGGGGCATGCAAAGCCCCAATTTACCACCAGTTTACGCTGGGGCTTCTCTTGCAGCAGCTCGGCCCACCCTGCCTGCTCTCACTGTCTTCCTGGGCACTGGGGCCTCCTGAGCACACCTGACACTGATGGTGAATTCACTACCAGGGACATTACCACTTGGTGTCAACAGCATAAGACTCTGAGGTCTTTGTTGGTGTTGGCACCCCTTGGGATTGTGGGATTGTGGGGGATCATCTCCCAACAGCAAGGGGTGATGGAGACCCAGAGGGATCCCTCACTTCAAAAGAGACTAGCGAGATGTGGAAAATGTGGGGAATAGTGCAAAACTGTGTAGAAGCACCATCTTTATAAAGCTGCAGCCACGTGAGCAACGAGCCTGTGTAAGGACAATGCAATGTCATATTTCTGCACAATCCTCAAAACAGCACAAAAGCAAGTATCATTGGACAGGTTCCCTCTTAGTGATGCATGGAAAGAAAAAGTATCCACTGCACCGGCAGCAGTGATTCTTTCAGTGACGGTGAAGCCATCCTCCATAATGACCCTCCTCTCCTCTCGCTTCCTTCACACCAGCACGAAGCTTTTCAAAGGTAAGTGCAGGTTAATTGATTTTTCTTTGTGTTTGGTATTTGCTTTATTTTATGTTGTATTAACAGCATTTTTATATGTTTTTGGGTTACAGAGCGAATCACCTGAGTTTTTCTTATTTCTTATAAGAAAGGTTGCTTTGATAGACAAATGCTGTGGATTACAAGCATATTTCTGGAATGTATTAGGCTCGTAATCCAAGGTTTTACTGTACTCGCAATGCATCATTTCCTACAGCCACACACACCCACTGCAGCAGATGACTCTCATGGGCCTTGCAGCCAAGCAATCCCAGCATCAAAAGACTAAAATATTTACCTGTAAAATATACTGTGGTTGGGTGTCCACTACGCATCCCACTCCCTCCCTCCATGACCATTTATTAAGCCCCAAGAGTCAGCAGGAACCATGATTCCTACAAGCAAGACCTCACACGACCCTCTCTCCACTCCTTCCTGGGCTCAGAGGCCTCTGAGACACACCCGCAGCCAATTATTAGACCACCCAGAGCCTGGCAGACTGCGTCACAGGGAAGCTGGGCAGAGCGTAGGAAAGTCAAGTAGGTAACGTACAATCTAAGTGCTGGGGTGGGGACAAGGTGGGGAGAGAAACTGATGAGGGGGGAAGGGACCAAACCATTACCCCAGACGCCACCGGAGCATCCAGGTGAGAACCGCAGCCAGTGCTGAGAACCGCAGCCCAGGGGCAGGAGCAAGGGACAGGGCTGCTCAGGCAGCGTGGAGCCCGAGGAGGAGGGTCTGGCCTCTGAGCTGCATGCTAGGTTCTAAATGTATCTGAAGGGCTTGACAGACACTAGAGGCCTTTGGAATGTATGTACATGAGAACATATGTGTGTGTGTGTGTGTTATGTTTTTAGGGGATGAAAACAAGAAGACAAGCAGGCTGTGTTTTGCAGGTCTTGAGCAATCATTGAACACACCGGAAGGAGACAAACTGAAGCAGGCTCTCAGGCTGGGGGCTTCTCTCCATAGCCCGAGCCACTCCCGGCCTCTGTCTCTGAATTCCCTCCAGCTGAAAGGCAGCAGGGTCCAGCCCTGGCCATGCACCTCCCTAAACAGTCTGGCCTATAGGAGCTGTGGTCCAGCTTTCTTACAATCAAGCACTGGGGGATTTAGGAACTGGGTGGAAACGATGTTTTCCTCACTCCTGTATCCTGCAGCATTCATCTCTTCAAATGCTATGCTTTTAATTCCATCTGCTTAATCTCTTCCCCCAAATACACATGGAGCTGTGCAATGGGACATTAACCTGCATTCACAGAACATCAGAAAACGCTGTTTCCAAGCACAACGCCCAACTGCTGCTCGATTAGCACAGAGTTTGGTTTTGAATTTATCTATAATTTAAGAATCATCCCATTTGATGTAAAAATCTTGGCTGGGCCTTTTGGGAAGATTGCAGGGAGGGGACTGAGTGATGCTGGCTCGGGGGGGGATCAGCAGCTTGGTTGCGGGTGGTCTGCAAGGGGACCCAGAGCGCAGCACAGCCGCTGCCACCACTGCCACCCACAGGTGTTGCCTGCCTGGGCCCCATGGACCCTGGGATGAGCCCCACGGGGATGACCACCAGGAAGCATGGGTCAGGTAGCATGCCCCGAGAAGAGCCTGGAGAGCCAGGCTCCGGGCCCAGCCCCACTGCCAAGAGCGGGCATGGGTGTCTCCGAGCCACTAGCCATGCGAGTCACCACCTGGTGTGAGCTGTGAATAGTGAGATCCACTCGTCTCTCAGGCTTCTCTGGGAACACGGCGTGTGATGACGTGGGAAAATCTTACAACCCTGTCACAGGTCACCTCGGACGGGGACCCTGCTCTGCACCGCTTCCACAGGCAGAGGTCGTGGTGCTGACAACAGGACCACTTCTTGCACTCGGAATGCCAGACTGGGTCTTTGACGCGGGTCGTGACGAGCATCACTCATTCTCACATTCCTTCATTCATTCACTGAACTTGTAAAGGCCAGCTCTGAGATGCCGAAGACGGGAGTGACTCACCGCTCTCAGAGGTGTATCTCAGGTCCTGGAGCGCGGCCACAGCTGCCTGCGTGCCCTGGACGTCTTCTTCAGCCTCTGTGATGTGGAGGTATTGAGTGGAGGCCTCCTCCGGAGTCTCTGCTGCTGGCTAAATACAAGCGTGACACCTCAGTGACCATCTAAACAGTAAAAGTCACCCAGAAGTCCCAGGATAATATACAAAGACAAATGCGCAGAAGAAAGGAACCGTTTACAATACCTCACCCACCTGCCATTCCCCTCCCAAGAAACTGACTCCTCCAGCACACATATACTCCCCTAAGAGAAACACCTCTTTGCAAGAAGACTTTGTAAAACCAGCTTGCTGATACCCACGCTTGCAGCAAGGAGCAGAGTAGGCTGTTTAGAACCGGAGATTCGCATTCTCAGATATTCTCAAACACGCACTTCTAAAGCCTTCTGTCTCCTTCCACTGCTTCCAATAGTGTCCCTTCCGGTGGGGCCTTGTGCCGTACAGTATCAGAGGCCACAGAGCAGTCGATGGGAGGAGGAGGAGGGGAAAGAAAGAGGCTGGGTACACAGCATGCAAAACCACGGTTCCAGTGCATGGTAAAAGTCCAGTCAATCCCAGCCACTCATGCCTCTCTTATTATTGTATGAAAGATGCAATAAACAAAAATGATTACAAGAAATGTAACTGTGATAACTTATATCAGGACTGGTGAATGTAGGAGTTGGAGCGACCTTCACAGGTGCCTTGGCTCTAGAGACCCAATGAGTCAGAGTTTTCAAAGAAGTAGATATCAATCATGATCTCTTTCTATTAGGGCTGGGAAATACAAGCAAAACATGAATATCACCAATCAAGATGAAGAAAAAGAAGGATTTCAAAGTTTATGGGAGTCAAAGTTATGCACTATAAGCACTCATCAGTACCTGACACTGAGGTTCACAGTAGCATGTAATTGTCCTTTTACAGCTAAGTGAGCAATTTCATTTAGATGTTTCCAGCTTGACATATAGTAGACACTCAATAAATATTTGATAAATGCAGAAATTAAAAAAAGAAGAGGTGGCATCTCCACTCTTAGGCAGTAATGGGGATAGCACCCAGGTCCTTCCTAATAAGCTACATCCACCACTCTTTTTTATTTGAGTCCTGTAAAGTTTGAGACAGGGACTCCTGAGCTCAGTAAGCTGTGCAGGCTCAGCTTAAACTTGCTTCCTTCCTGGTATTGGGAAGGTTTCAGTCTCCTGGTATCTTAGGCTTATAGGTAGGAGCCACCACACCCACACGACTCCCTTTTTTAAAAATACTAGCAAAACAGCCTCAGCATTCCTCAGGGCACCTTTTCAGGTAAGAATGCACCCTTCAGACACTGCCCAGAACCAGCCAGGAGCACCTCTCCTCTGACTCACAGCGCCTGGCTCTCCAGTCTCTGGCTGTCAGATACTGGGTCATTTACAGCCATGTGCAGGAAGGTAGAGCTTTTCACCGATACTTCTTTCATTTTGACAGTGTAACTCTGAGGTTAGGGCCCTAGCAGTAGGACTGTCTGGTTAAAGACACGAAACATGTATATAACTTCTTACACACTGCTATCCCCCCTCCCAGGGGTATAGTGTGTGTCGTCACAGCTTCTCCAGCAGGGCTGATGTTAAATTTTTGGATTTCTATCGATCTAACATGTGACAAATTCTATGTCAGTCTACTTTTAATTAATAGTTAATTATGTGTGGAGCTGATCATGTTCTCAGGTTATTTGCATTTTTTCATGAATCTTTATTTTTTATCCATTTTTTCCTATTGGGTTATTGATTTTTCTTTATCATTGTATCCCAAGGATAAGAAAATGATATCCTTTCTCTATTACACCACTTAAAATATCTTTTATCTTTTACCTTTTTGGTTCTGAGTTCTTTTCTAGAAGACATTTTAGTACTGCAGTTCATTTTTTTCAATGTTTCCATTATTGAATGGACATTTGGAACTGTAACTAAGAAAGTTCTTCCTACTCATTTTATAGATGAATTCACTCATGATTTCATCTACCACTTGCAAAACATTGCTATTTTTCCATTTAAATCCCCTATCCTTTTTGAAATTTGCCTTACCTAAGTTCTGAGAACCTGATCAAACTTTATGTTTTTTCTACATGGCCCACTAAAATCTCCATGCTGCTTCTACCAATATGAAATACCTTTAAATTATGCTAAATGTCCACACATCATTGGGCCTTCTTTGAATTTTCTATTCTGTTGCATTAGATCTATTCATACAAAAATATTACAATGTCCTTATAGAAGTTTCATAACATGTTTTGGTATCTGCTAGCATTTTATCAGTTTTCCAAGGTGTTCCTAAATACTGCTAATTATTCTTCCAATTTAAATTCAGAAATCAGGTTGATTAGCTCCAGAAAGAAATCTAATGATATTTTCATTCTATTACATTGATACATCATCTTATAAATTACTTTTGGGAGTACTGAGATCTCTATGTTACTCGTGATGGACACCTGCTCATTTGTTCAACACTAAGTTTATGATTCTAAGGAATGTCTTATGGCTTTCCTTGCCTGTATCTTGTTAGATTTATGCCTCAATTTCTATTTTTCTGTATATTTTCCAAAAATACAATCCCATCATATGCATATAGAAATACTTGTATTCCCTCCCTTGGAGTTTTGGCTCTATTTGCTTTGCACTTTCTAACCACACTGGCTGATGGCCCCATAGAGTGTTAATGACTGGTTAAGGGTGCTGGGCTCTCCTCTCTTGTTCCTGACTTCAGAGGACACCCTCCAGTCACGTTTCTCAGTAAAGCGATACACTGGCTTTTGGGTGGAGACACATATATTTTTGTCATCTAAAGGGTGCATTCATAAAATTCTTACTTTATCATCTGTTTTTAATCAGTGACTATTAAATTTTGTCAAATGCCTTTTCTGAGCCTACGAAGATGATCATTTTTCTCCTTAGTTCTATTAGGATGATGCATTATATTAACATATTCCCTCCCACTGAACCACTCTTCTTTGTCATTCCAGAATCTCACATTGTCATGTTGTTTTATCGCTCTCGTGTGCTATGGATTTGTTTCAGAGCCCTTACTCCTAACCAGTGAAGGCTCTATAATGTCTTCATATTGAAAACAACTGCCACCAAACATTGGCAGTGTCTGGTGTTTATCTTAATGGTGGCTGGGGGATGGGATCATACTAATGGTATCAAGAGGAAAGTAGCCAGCAATGCAGCCACACAGCCTATGTAGCACAGGATAGTGCCACACACCAAAGAATTATCCAGATCAAAATGTAAAAAGTGTTGAGTCTGAGAAGCTGTGTCTTGAAGATACTAAGCTTATGGTATCTGAAAAGAGAAACGACTTCTGGCTCTAATTGGTTCCAGCTACATCAGAGAAAAGCAAAGGTGGCAGGTAGGAGCACAAGCCTTCAACAGAGGCAGAGAAGGGTCTGGAAACAAAGCCCTTCCCACTTTTCACAGTGAAGATGGCAATGGATTCCTTGCCTTCCATTCTTATTTCAGAGGCAACATCTAATACTCCAGATATGAGAATATGAGAAGTACAAAGGCCAATGAGGTCAATGCAAATATTCAAGGAAGAATCAGAATCCACGTGCCTGGTCCAGATCCCACCCAACTACATCCAAAGATGTGATTTGAAGAGGTTTTAGACATTTCCCAACCACCAAACACAATACTCTGAAGTCTGGCTGCCCCTGCCCAGCACTTGGGCTTAGATGGCATTTGTTTTGGAAACGTCAAGATCAATACCACACTTTAAAAATTACCTCCCACTTGGGGTCTCCATCAATTTCTACCACCTTCAAGCCGTGTTTATTCTTCAAGTGTCTGTTGAACTCCCATTTGGTGCCATACACAAAGCTGCAAACAGGACACTTCAAACCACCTGCAGGCAAAGACAAGTAAAATGATGCATTCAAAGCACATAAAAATGTCAGTTCTTTGACCCAAATAGCTTGAAACTAAGAAATGCACTGTTTTATCTCTAGTACTTGGAGTCCTTTCAGACTTCCCTCAGTAATGGAATACAACAGCAATAGTGTATGTGTCTTTGAGCAAAAGAGAGAGAGAGAGAGAGAGAGAGGGAAAGGGAGGGATAGAGAGAGAGAGAGAGGGAGAGAGGGAGAGAGATTTTAAAATTTAATGTACTTTTCTCACTTACTGAATAACATTTCCAAAGAGTCTAACACATGCTTGATACTTTAAATGCCAGGAAAAAATGGATAAGTAATATAATTCCCTTGGCTGGGTGAGTAAAGTGACTAAAATCACTTTCATGTTTTTATTTGTAAGTAACAATTTAGAGAAACACACACACACACACACACACACACACACACACACACACACGGGCTACTTTTCTCAATCTTCTTTGCCATAACAACAGGAAGCTTGATTCTCAGTTCTCCTTCATATGAGGACCTAGGTCACTGGCGCAAATTCTCATGTGACTCACCCAGTACAGAACAAATTTAAAAAGTGGTCACATCCTGAAATGTCACTGTTTCTTGAACTGATTAAATTTTGCACATGATCTAGGAAGCTTTTGGTGTTTTAATTAGGAGAATGTGAAACTGAAAGTAAAACAAAAAAAAACAACTAAAGAGACACACAAAAACCGATCCTTTTTAAAGTTAAAACAGAAACAGCAACTCAGCTGGAGAATGGACAGACCTCTGAACAGCTCGTGCCTTCCAAACACCCACCCAGAGGTTCAGGGCAGTAGCGAGACCCCCACTGACCTGGCCTGGGTCAGGCCCACTGTTGGTGCCACTGGGCCTCCTCACAGACCCTCAGCAAAGTGCCACTGCTTGGCTATGTAGAGCTTGGAGCCCGCCCAGGTCCAGGAGCTCACTGCCCTCTTAACAAGCTACTGAGCCTGTCTCTCTCCCAGGTACTGGGGACAAACGCACCCCAGGATGATGCCTACGACTCTCTAGCCCTGTCACTTACACTACCATTCTTCTGTGCCTTCTGCAGTAACTGCGCATCTCCTCTCTGTGGTTCCTCTCCAGGGAGCCTACACTTGCCCTGGTGGAGTCCTCGTCCTTCATCTGTCAAGCCCAAGGCAAATCCATGGTCCAGAACCTTAACTACAGGGATTCCTTGTGCTGATCTAAGGGTGCTGAGACAAGTAACCCAACACAGCCATTTTTACTATCAAGATTTCAACTTCAAGGCCTTCTTCATCCACTCTAGAACCCTCACCTCTTCAAAATGAGAATATGAGGCAAACTTTTTCTCAGCTGTCTACTACAGAGCTCAGTCCCTCTGGAGCTGTGAGGACAGATCCCAGATACACGAGGATCTCCTCTGCCAGGGATTACCTCCGCACCCTGCAGCCCTGATGCAGCCTGTCAGTCAGGCTGGATGCCTCAGCCTGGAGTGGACCTCTCTGTTATAACTCTGAGGTGAAAGCTGTGGCCAGTGACCACTGAGACAGTGTCCATGTAATATGCTAATGTGCAAGTGAAAGGGAGTGTGCGGGACACTGATAAACTACAGTACACCATGTACTGTACAAACTGGGAACGTGGAGATACAATGGCACACACTGTACAAAGCTCCTTGAGGACCCACGCATTCTCTTGGCGCTGGTCACACTCTACTGAGCAGCCAATTTCTCAGGCCTCGCTCCCCCACCCAATTCCCTCTCATGTGATGAGACCTCCAGCTTGCCCCTTAGCTGGCTCCTGTTCCCAGTCCAGCTCCTGGACTGCAGGCTGGGTGCCCTCCAGGCTCCTCCTCCCACCCACTCTAAACTCGGGCAGGGCCAGGCCTCTGCTTCCTAGGGACTCATCACCCTTTTCATATGACCCATAAGCCGGGGATGGTCCCGCTTCAGCCAGATTTCTGCCCTGAACTCCAAACTCACAGGTTGCTCGCAGGCACCTGATCCTCGTGAGACCCAAACAGAACTACATAGTCCCCGTGCCTCAGCCCTCCCAAATCAGACCACAGTGGCTTTCTGCACAGACAGGAGCAACCAGCTACTAAATGACCTCCCTGCAGCCCTGTGCTCCACTGTCTGCCTTCTCAAAGAGAGCACAGAATGTGCTTTTCAAAACAGACTTAATCACATGTCACACGCATGTACAATGCTGCTAGGGTTCTCTGTTCCAGCCAGAAGAAACTTCTGGAACCTCGTATGGCACGAAATTCTCTGCAAACTGGTCTGTGCCGCACTGTGAGACTGTCCATCCCTTCTCCCTTTCGGGCTCCTTTCTTGGCCTTTCAGGCCACACAGCACCTTCCCTCCTTAGGAAGCCTGTTGTGCTGCTTTCTCAAAAGCGCTAATGATTTATCTTGAATGCCAAATTGCCTGGCTTAGGAGACACCTAGTAGATCTGCAAAAGACACTTTCAGGTGGGTCTGTACGGGTCACGGGGGCAGGGCCTGGGATTATCCCGTCTCGCCTCCCTTTCCCTCCAGCTCTCTTGTTCCTTCTGTTTCTGCCCTCCCTGAAATGAGTATCTTGTTTCTTCCTCTTTCCACCATGTTCTTTCTGCTTGGAGCCAGCCTACCATGGGCGGGAATTATAAGCTAAAAGAAATCCTTTCCCCTTCAAATTGTATGTAGCAGGAAGCTTTTGATTAGCACATGTTTGCAGTGCATGCTGTTTCTAATCATCTCAGGGAGTGGGTACATGTCCAAAAGGCAGCTTGATTCTTTTCGCCTCCTCCCCTCCTGCTTGTCTCCCTCCTCCTCTAAATCTCCTTTCTTCATTTTCATTCTTGATATTATCAAGTATTTGTCCCAGGGATGGAAAGCTAAAACAGAAGTTCTTCCTCTAAGATCTCATTTAATCTTTACTCCTTTAAAACATCTTTCTCAGTCAAAGTCCTGTACTGGCTCCCCATCCTTTCTCTGGTTCCCTGAAGCCTCACCAATACTCACACCTTTCTACATCCCTGATACACATGTCACAGGATGTGCCAATAGTATTCTTTTTTTCTATAAATCCCCTCGGACCTGAACAAATTAAAGATGCCTATATTTAGGCAGTGCAACAGTTGAGCTGACCACTGAGGGTAGGCCAAGCTGTTATATATATTTATTGCTTACTGAAATCTGCTATGTCTTCCATCTAATGTTCTTCCAAAGCCTCATGGGCTCATATGTGAAGCTTTTGAACAGATTATGGATGTGTATTACTGCATTAGCCCACTGATGGATTTATAGATGGGTCTGACGTTGAGAGGTGAAGCCTGGTGGGTCACTTTGGACTTGGCCTGGAAGGGTATAAAAGTATATCCCTCTCCTTTCATTGATGCCTCCACTTCCTGCCTGCCAAGCCACGAACCATTTGTTTCTCCTTTACCACAACCATCTGTGATGTCACCCTGCCTTAGAGCCAGCCGACTATGGACTGACTCCTCCACAAACTGTGAGTCAAAATAAACCTACCATGGCCTCATGCTCCCATTTCACTGGAAGTCCCACGAGACCACCACACAATCCACCCACTTGCCTCCTTGAGGGCGCCCAGCTTGCAACAGTGGTTGGTGAGTTGCAATTTGTACCTCCTAGCCAGCCAGACCTGCTGGGACCTGCAGTGGAACCCTGGAGACTTTGGCCTGGCAACCAGAAATCTGACTGAATCTCACAGGACTATAGTCGGCTCATTGATACCATGGTGAACTCATTTCAGTGAATTCATTTTTTTCTCTTTATTTTTCTCCTTTTCTTCTCCATTTCTCTTGTTATTCCTGTTTCTGTCCTCCTATAACCTCTAGCCTTATTCCCTACCTCTCTTTCTAGTTCTCTAGCCTCCCAAATTCCCATTAAGTCTTCCTCTTGGAGGGTAAAGCCATTATATTGAAGGACTTACTATCTGTAAACATATTTGTGGTTGGTCCTTGATTCTGATATATAACCACAAGCCTTACTTATGGATTTAAAGGTACCAGAATAATAGCTACCACAATTTGTCATTTCCTAAACTGTAGCTGATGCTAGTGTTATTGGTCATTGTATAACATTGGCCAACATGGCTTGGATATGGAAAAAATGAAATCAGAAATGATCTCTCAGATAACAACAGAAATAGTGACCAAGGTGAAAGACAGATATAAAAAAAAGAAAATAATAAAACCAGAGCATCTCAGGAACCTCATGGAATTCCAACATAAGAAACAAATTAAATGTAATTAACAGATTCAAATAGAAATCTAGGCAATTAAAAACTCTACTGAAAGTTTAAGCAGTAAAACAAGTGAATATGAGGACAGAATCACACATAGAAGATAAGACTGCAGTTAGCTGCCAAGAAAGGAAAGATTTCTTAAAAACAATAAGAGATCATGAGAAATCAACCCATCAGCTGCTAGAAAACACAAAAAAGAATAACACAAGACTGATTAGAGTCAATGAAGAAACAGCAGATGGTGTGAAGAACATTAAAAAAATGTTCATGGAAGTAATGGCAGTAAAGTTTCCAAGAAGGGAAAAGAATTTGACATACAGGTAAGTGAGGCATACAGGACTCCAACTAGCCATGATTAAAAATAAAAATAAAAACCATAATTAGGATTCTAGAAACTCAATAGAAGAACAAAATACTGAAAGCAGTTAGAAAAAAGAAACAAATCACATACCATGGAAAACCCATCAGAATCACAGAGGACTTTTCATCACAAACCCTCAAGTCAAAAAGAGCTTAGAATGAAGTACTTCAAGCCCTAAATCAATCTCCAACCTACACTGATATATCTTGCAAAAATTAAAAAAACTATCTTTCAAAATCTGTAGGGAAATAAGATACTTCCACACAAATAACACATGAGAAACTTCATGAATTCCAAATTAACACTCCAAAAAATTCTAAACAATATCCTAGAAAAAGACAATGAGGCCCAACAGAGTGAAGCCAAAGTGATAAGTCAAATGGAAAGGGTAGATAAGTAAAAAATTAAAGGAAGAATATCATGACAACAATAAGCCAACAGTTGTAACCATCAATGTTAATGGTTTCAATTCATCAATCAGAAGAAAAAGGGTAGGAGAATGAAGAAGCAAGATCCAACAATAAGCTGCACACAAGAAACACATGTAATTCAAAAGAAATTCATAGACTGAAGGTCAAAGGTTGGAAAACAATTTCCATGCAACGGGAATCTGCAAAAAAGCAGAAGTGTCTATCCTATTTGAAGATGAAACAGATTTCAAGACAAAATTAAGAGAGACCATGAAAGTCACTACACATCCTTGTAAAGGGAACAACCCAAGAGGAAGAGACAAGAATCATAAATATATATGCATCAGATGCTAATGTACCCAACTATACAAAATATACAGTTAAAGCATTTGACTCCTATTAGCAAGAGATAAGAATCCTTGGGGGCTGCTCCAGCTGGTGAAGACCTTGGAGTCATCTACATGGCACTGGTTTTAGGTACATAGAGAATGTGAGAGTTGTGGGATCGGAAAGGCTTCCACCCAGATTTCAGAAGAAGGCCTGACATGACAGGCAATGTACCCCCGAGAAGGAAGTGTGTGAAGCTGTGGGTATGAAGCCAGAGGCACACTGGAAACTCCAGAAGGTTGGAGAAGCTTGGATGTGGATCATCTGAGGAAAGCTGCAAGGAGTGAGCAAAACTGGCCCAAGGAGTGGCCCTGAGGTCGACAAGCACCAGAAGGGCTGTAGCCTCTGGCAACCTAATCCCTGTGGAGTCCACATCTTCCCAGGGTTTGACTCTGATGCTGAAAATGTAATTATAGGATTTAATGTTTCATCTGCTGAATTTGGGTTTTCCTTGGGTCTCATTTCTTTTTGTGCTCTATTTCTACCATTTGGGATGGGAATGCTCTACTTGCATCATCATTGTTAGAAGTGTTTAACTTTCTTTCCATTTCTTTTCAAGGGGTCACAGCTAAGAGTTGGCTTAGACTTCAGAGGAGAACCTGGACTTGGACTTTTCAGCAATGCTGCAACTGTAAGAACTCTAGCAGCCCTTAATAGATGTACTACATGCATTCTGCACAAAGGAATACACACAATATCTTTGGGGGGGTCAACAGTGGAATGTGATAGCTTACAGCTAGATGTCTTCCCAAAGCCTCATGTGCTCATAGATAGGGCTTTTAGGAGGTGACTAGATCATTGGGTACAATACTGGATCACAGGCATGTGATACTAGATTAGTCCGCTGTTATGTTTATAGCTATGTTATGTGATGCTGAAAGGGGACCCTCTGCTTCCTGCCTGCTATGCCATGAATGGTTTCTCCTCTGCCATGCATATCTGTACCAATGCCCTGCCTTGAAGCCAGTCTACTATGGAATGAAACCTCTACCGACTCAGTCAAAATACACCTATCCTCTTTTAACTACTTGTGCCTGTTAAGTATTTTGTCCCTGCAAAGAGAAAGTAACTAGGACAAAGCACTAAGGAAGCAGAAGGATTTTGTCTTGACAGTGAAATTGTCTAGACAACTTATGTAAGAAGTGGATAATCTTGTGGGGGATACATCACTCAATTTAATCATCTTCCAGATGCACTTATGATGTACTCTCATCTCTTGAACCAATTCTATGCCGGTGAAATCTATACAGAGCACTGTTCTATAATTGGGGTTTTGACAGAAAAGGAAACTCAAATGGATACTTATTTTCTGAAATTCAAACACACCACATTCTTTTTTTAGACAAAATCAAACAGGCTTGTTCTTTCCTGACCAGAGGATAATTAAACTTAGTTTTAAACCTCCACCGTTATCACTCATTAATCAACTAAAATGATGCCTTTCCCTATGACCATCTTTGAAAAACCTCCAACGTGTGACAACTTCCACTTTTCCTTCAGCTGCACTGACCTGGTTCTCCTTGAAAGAATAAGAAGCAATGACCAAAACCCAAAGACCTAAGGTTAAACACAGGCTTTGGAGTGAAATTAAAAATTCCTTCTGGGGTATTCTCTCATGAAAACTAATTCAGGAGAAAAACAACTTTATGTTATGTTTAAATTAAACTTAATATGATAATACCCTCACATTAATTAAAATTTCAACCTTTGCCATAGTAACTTTAATTAAAGAACAACAAATGGAATATGTTCATCTAGACTGAATGTACAAACTATGCTAGTTAATTGACATTAAAGCTGAGAGAAATTAATTTCTATTTCAATTTATTACATTCTACATTATGTAGTAAAGGTCAACAACAAACTTGGTGAATTTACTCACAGCATTAACATTAAGTGTACCACAAAATACCTGAAACCCCAAATTGTATTTTCCTCATACAACTAACCAGGCAGAAGCCCAGAAATTTAGTTTTAAAAACTGATCATGACCTCCTCTGCTCTTTGCAGAATGCAATATTTTCTAGAAAAGTTTTAGGCATTAAAATATATGTGCTCCTTTGTGGTGCTTGACATTACGGAAAATTCAATTTCACATTCAATAATAAGTCCCGGAATGTCATGGAACACTGGGCAGGGTAGGAAGAAGAATCTGTATTTGCTTAAGTGACCTAAAGCAGCAGCCTTAAACACTTGGGTCTGAAATTTTTGCCTTCACTAAAGTGAAAATGCTAAAGCTCCTGTCATTAAGGAAGTCACAGCATGCAGTAGGCCAAATGATAGGTCTCCCAAAGACACAGACACCTGGAAGACTCAGAGTATAAGAACATGGAACCTTACATGGCTGGATGTGACTCAGTAATTCTGAGGCAGGAAGTTATTCTGGATCGTGGAATGGGCCTCATGTACTCACAAGAATCATTACAAGAGGAAGAAAATGGGGGGGTCATAGTGATGTGATGTGAGAAAAACTCCACTAGATGTTCCTACTTAGAAGATGGAGGGAGGGGCCACAAGCCAAGGAATGTGGGGCCTGTACAAGCCGGGAAAGACATGAAAACACAGTCTCCTCTAGAGTCTCTGGATGGAACACGGGTTTGTTAGCACTTCAAGTTTTAGTGTGGTAAAACTCTGTTTGGACTTTTGACCTTTCAGAACTCAAAGATAATAAGTTTGGGTTCTATAGGGTCATATGGTATAGCAGCCGTAAGAAATGAAGATAGGCCCTGAAGACTAACTAGAGTAAAAGCAGCTTAAATATCAAAGGATAATAAATATAGCATAATTTTGGTACAAGTGTAACAAGTGACATATGGACTAGGACTTTGTGACATTTTCATTTTTTGCTATCTTTAATGTTATTTGACCTGTGCCCCATCCAGAGCCACAGCTTGGAATGAGGATAGGTACTGGGGGTAGGAATCAAGTGGGAATCACAA